>CM034048.1:3379455-3410911 GCA_019804595.1 Bruguiera parviflora
AAATTGGGCGTGAGTGGTTTGTGTGTGAGCTATAATGAATGAATAATAAAAATAAGGAGGGTTGTCTATCCCGTTTAACCTAATTAAAGTCCGCATGTTGGTAAAAACGGGAGGAAGTTGGGTTTAAATCAACAACTTACCCTTGTGGCCCATTGACTCAATGTAATTTGTTAATGGAGGATTTTTGAGAGAAGCTTTTGACTACGTGATTACAAATTTAGTGAATTCAAGTAAATGTAAAAGCTATTTATATTATATAGTAAATATTTTTTATCATATAAAAATTAATCTAAAATAAATATTTTATATGCATAAAAAAATTACTTTTGTCTGTTTAAATGTATTATTTTTGTGTTTATCTAATTTTTTTTTTTCAAAAAAAATGAATAGCCTCCCGTAAAACAAGACTTGACCGCTATGAGTTCTGGGGCTCCCAACTTGGAATACCCTTGGGAGAAGAAAATCCTCAGATGACATGGGACCATAAAGACCATTGCTTTTCTTGTTACAAGCAGAGTTGGAAAAAACAAATAAAAATGAAGCATGGTATAAATCAATTCAAAACATCATGACATCAGATAAATAACAAGATGTGAAGGCTCGATTTTTGAAAGAAAAAAAAAAAACACAACGTCAAATCAATGAAAAGATTGGTCACCTCCTTCTGGCTGTTGTACAATGAGGCGCAATAAACATGACTCTATCCAACCTGAAAGACAGTGATGATAGCTTCGCCAACAACATCAGGGGCAGCGGCACACGTGCCTAATCCAACGGAAGGGATTTTGGTTCCGGTGCTTAATTCAAAGTATTGGATTGGTTCTGCCTTGACGGCGGTTGTGACCGCGGCCGTGACAACGCCGGAGGCCGCCTGCCACGTGCCGAGGCCTACCGAAGGGATTTTGGCTCCGGTGTTTAACTTGAAGAATCGAACCGGGTTCGCCATGAAGCCCACAAATCAACATTTAAAAAAAAAAAAAGGTCAGTCCTCCAGATTACTCTGGATCTGCACGAATTTAATATTCACAAAACGAAGACAAAGGGATGCAAGGACAGCCCTCCTACTTATACAAGAGAAAATGACAGGCAATAAAGTAAAAAAGAAAAAAGAAAAGAAAAGCAAAGCGAGAATAATAAAAATGTAAAGCCAGACACGGGATCGAAAAAGGTAAAAGCACGCAGCGACTGGAAAGTTTCGACACCAAGTGAGAGCCTTGAATCTGGAAAGCAACAATTTGCCTGCTGCTGATATATAACACATAAGCTCACTGCTCACGCCGCGGACTGGGCTGGTCTTAGATAATTCGCCACAACAGCAGTAATTTGAGGATCCATTGAAATCGACTGTCAGTTGTGTAGGCTTTGTGCGAAGAAAGTCGGGATCGAAGTTGAAAATTGAATCGATAAGGTTTTGGAAAAAGAAAATTTGGGATTGAAGACCACCGTTAGAGTTTAGTAGTTTGTAATATTACTTAACAAAAATTAATGCTTGAATTTATTACGGAGCAAAGTGGCATCAATAATTAAAGACATTTTTAATTTAATATAAAAATTATAATAAATAAAAATAAATTATTTATTTTTTATTTAAATATTAATTTTTTTTGAAGTTGTAATAAATGTGAATTAAGAAATAAACAGAGAAACCGAGGGTGAAGGTTTATTTTAACCGGGTAAATACGCAAAATTGTAAATTATCAATGCAAATTGTAATTCGCTAAGGCGTAAATGACCAATTATATTAAGTTATAAATATAACAAAATCAGAATTGGGAAGACACGGATAAACTTCATTTCTTGTTTTATCCCTCCTTTTGGATTATTTTGGAAAATAATAGATAGACAAATATTGAAAAAAACGAATAGATTTTTAATTTTTTAATATTACTTCTAAAGTAATAAGAAATTTATTATACGTCTTAGAAATTACATAATACATTATTTTAAGGAAATTTCTACTAGCTGCCTCGCTAGCAAAATTGCAGATCACAAACAAGCCCAACCTTATAAACTTGAGCATGATACCATAGGAATTGGAAAAGAAAATGTAGCCTCTGAAACATCGGCTGGCCGTTTATATTTCACCATCCCAAAGTTCTTCCACCGTCTTGTATGCACCATATGACTCGTGCACAAATGCAGTCCCTTTAATAAGTCTCTCCTGCATATGATTAAACGAATGTTCAATAATCTACTACAGGACGGTTCAGTGCATGAGATTCATAAAGAATAATAAGACATAAAGAAACAGAGTCTGAGAGAAAATTTCATCGACAACTTGCCTGCTCGATTTCAGAAAACTTCGCAAGCAAGTCTTCAGGAATAGACCAATCCAAAATATCGAGGTTATTCTTGATCCTAGCCTCGTTCGTGCTCTTTGGCAGTACACTGTGACCTGTTTGCAGACCCCAACGAAGAGCCACTTGTGCAGGGGACTTGCCCAACTTATTTGCAATGATATTAAGAGTGGAATGCTTTAGAACCTCAGTTTTAATGCTTCCTGTGCCTGGGGAACCCAATGGTGAATACCCCTGCAGCCAGGAAAGCAGCAATAATCATAAATTGGATAACAAATAAGGGATTGGATGTTTGGATATGGAGATGATAATAAAGCCCAATATCCGTAAGAAGAGCATACGACTTTCGAATCAACACTCACAGAGAAGTGGACTCCCTTGGATTTGCAAAATTCATGAAGCTTTGCCTGCTGCCATACAGGGTGACATTCCACTTGGTTAACTGCCGGAGGCACACGTGCTATTGCTAACAGATCCCCCAGCTTCTTTGACGAGAAATTACTAACTCCAATAGCTCGAGCCTTGCCGGACTCATACAGTGCCTCCATTGCTCTCCACGTACTGGGTATGTCCGGGTGTGTAAGGTTCTCATGCTTAAAACCAACTGACCCCTTTTTCATGCCGACTGGCCAGTGGATCTGCCAAAAAAAAAAAAAAAAATCCACCACACTTGATAAAAGAACAAAACAATTCAAACACAAAATAATTGCTTTGGTAGCTTTCAAACTTGGCATTATTTCAACGACAAAGTTAATCCAGCTGTCAACAAAGAAAGACCTATAAATGGTGCATTAAGTCCAAAAAAAGAAGAAAATGTCGGTGATTAACAGAAATATACACACCAGATACAAATCCAGATAGTCAAGTTGCAAGTTCTGCAAAGTGATATCCAAAGCCTCTGGGACATCCTCCGGTGCATGATCAGAACACCTGTAGATCACCATAAGATTCCATTACTAACTACGCGTTTAAGTCAGTTTGTAATGTGGACCTAAAACGGATGATAAAATGCTGCCGGCCGCATGCAGGATTAGAACAATTACCAGAGTTTGGAAGTTACAAACAACTCCTCACGCTTCACTACGCCATCGTCAAACAGCTTCTTCAGTGCAGAACCGATCTACAATAAATAAATAAATAAATCAGAGGGAAAATATGAAACACTAACATTAATTAGTAGAAATTGATGATTAGCACAAAAGATGGCATTAACTTCGTGAAGGGCCTTAGTCAAACTTTTTTTTTTTTTTTTTTTTTTTTGTATTTGTACATTCAACACAAACAACAGGGAAATTTGAAGTCTCTCATTTTTCCGTATAAACTTGGGGAATGAGCGCGCAATGAAATTGTGAATTTGCGCGGAATGTTTACCTCCTTCTCGTTGCCATAAACTTTAGCACAATCAATGTGTCTGTATCCAACCTGCATCCACAACACAATCCAAATAGACATTCATGAATTATAAATCCATTATTACTAAAAGAATAATAGTATCGTTGTAATAATTTAAAATTATAATATTCGTATTACTCAAATCTTATTTATTAATTATTTCAAAACAAATAATTAACAAACTCTTATAAATATCAAAGAGTAAATATATTGTGATTTTTTTTTAAATAAGACTAAAAAATACACACATTAATGTTGTATAAATTTTTATTCGTACGGGACAAACCCAATTTTTTCCTACAAGAATCTATAATTTCTACCGTTGAAGCAAAGTAAAATGGAAATGCCATTCCGCTAACCGTTGCGTTTTCCAAAAAAGTAATAATCCATTTCAGAGTAACAAGATAAATTAAAAAAAAAAGAGAGAGAGAAGGGAAAACGGTACCTTGACGGCGGTTGTGACAGCATCGGCAACAACGCCGGGGTCCGCCTGCCACGTGCCAAGGCCAACGGAAGGGATCTTGGCTCCGGTGTTTAACTCGAAAAATCGAATCGCGTTCGCCATTTTCTGTTCAAAAATGTACGAGAGCAATGCTTACCCCTCCAGAATAGTCAGGATTTGCAACAATTTAACGTTCGCAAAACGTAGACAAAGGCAAAGGAGAGTCCATTCGTATTTATACCCGTGAATTGAGGAAAAGGCAAACACGTAATTGGAAAAAGAAAACTCGCGTTTCGACTGGAGCGCTTTGGCACCAAATGGCAATCTTTGATTCGTGAAGTCTAGAATTCTCCGCCGGTTGCGCTGTCATTGAAATATAAGGTCACTCCTCACGTCACGGAAGTGGGCATTTTGACTGGTCTTAGACAATCCTCGGGTCCTGATTCATCCCACAAACCAACGCTCCGGCATCCATTGAATGGACCCGGTTTGGCGGCTAGCCTAAGCCACCTGTGACTTTACTCCACACATTATTTTTCCCAGAACGAATTCTGCCGTTTCAATTCGAGAATGTCGCGCCTGACGTGGCTTAATTTTGCTTTTGATTTTCGAATTAAAAACTAATACCATGGTCTCTCCTCCGAGATTTGTCTATGGCACTATCGCGGTGGCAAATATACTAGATTTCTTTCGTTCAACAAAAAGAAAAAACCTAGATTCCTCAGCCAATTATGCATTAATTAAGATGCATTTTTGGTAAATATTGAATCAACACAACAAAAGTGGGATAAAAGAAAAGAATTGCATTAATCCATTGATACGATTTGAAGGATTTGACAGTCATAAACACCCTATAAGTTTTTCTCCAAAAACAGTCGACCCGCACGCCGCATGGTGCGGGGCAGGCGGCTCCGGTTTAGGTTGGTCTTCGGCGATATAGTGTAGAGAATAGAGCTGCTTTAAATTTATAAAGTCGGGCATTTTTGTTCACCCAGAAAGTAAAATCAAGGGATGGTCTGGAAAGAAAGTAAATGCAGAGAGTTTTTTTTAACAACGATAAATCCATGCCTTTTTTTTTTAATTTTGTTTTTTTTTTATATTTTCGGTTAACACGGATGCCGAAGCATTAAAAAGATCACCTTAAGTAGCACATTTTTTCTGATGTATTTCCCCTCTTTGTTTTTTATTTTTTAAATACTAATTATTTAAGGTCCCTAATATGTTTATATTAGTGTATTTTTTAAAAAAATAAAAGAAATAGAGAAAAAAACTCACGCAAAATAAGTAATACTTTTTAAAAATTTATAAATTAAAATAAGTGATATATATCTAATTAATTTTTAAAAATATTATAGAAATTGTCACATGCAACATATAATTGTATTTATATTAATATATTTTATTTTTTACTTTCTTAAAAAATACACAAGATTCATTATTTTTTTAAAGAAAAATTACTCATTTTCTTAAAAAATTAAATAAAAAGATATTTATAATTTAACTTTTATTTTTCTTTTTTTAAAAAAAATATTTTAAAATGTTTTAGATATTTTTAAAAAATTCTTCTCAAATTTACGTTTTTTTAAATACTCATAAGACATATAAACATCCTAAATCTATGTAATACACAAATTTAATCCTAATACAATTATCTTTTAAGTATTTTAATTTATTAAATAAAATTCATAATAATAATATTCTATTCGAAAGGATGCCAATTTTTCTAGTTTTTGTTAAGAAAAGGACGTTGCCTAGTAATAGTATTTTGGAAGGAACGGGCATCGCGTTGGCATAACGATGAAACAGTACCCTTGTACCATTGTTTTAAATTATATTTCTTTTAATACTGTTATTTTATAAATTGCCCCTGTTTTGTTTCTTTGTTATGGAAAATATTTTATTTCCTACCTTGATTGTTTATTTTTGAAACAGCAATCATTTTAACGTGGTTTTTTCTTTCTGTTTTTTTTTTTTTAATGTTTTTGGGATAGTTTGGGATCTGGGAAATGAAGGTCGCCGAGCAGTCGATCTCAATCGTCCGATTCTTCTCAAATCGAAACCCTAGAAACCTGAATGTCACTATGCATACTGACTAATCCTCTGATTGAAAGGCAGCAAAAAAAAAAAAAAAAAGGCAATTTCAGATGGAGGGAAGCCTTTGTGGATTTGCACTCGATGAAGCAATTTTGAATTTTGAGAGCTAGGGTTTTCTTTCTCTGTCTCTGCACTTGTGCTTTGAACGGCCTCCCCGATTTTAGAGAGAGAAGGGGAAAGAAAGAAGGGAAAAGATGAAGGAGTTGATGGGGAGTCCAGGAACGGTGAGTGGGTCGGTGCTGAGGATCGGGCAATGTGCCTTTGCTGCAGCTTCTATTGGGATTATGGTTTCTGCCAATGGCTTCTCTAGTTACTCTGCTTTTTGGTACTCCCTTCTTCCCAATTTATTTAGAGTAAACATCTGTTTCCAGGAATGTGAAACAAGACTTTTCCTGTTGGGCACCGATTCTTTTCACCAAGTCTAGTTTCGAAAAAATGCAATGAAGCATAAATTATATCATATGCTGAATGAGAAACTTCCACTTTTAAGAAGTTAATGTGGAACTTGGAATTTGCTTTGTATGTTTTACGATGTTGATGTTGAATCATATTTGTCTGAATACTAGTTTCCCTGTCCTCTCCCAAAAACACTACCAATATTATGGTTTGGGAATTTATGTTTGTATAATTTAGTACGACATACTCGAGCTTCCTGTCATCAGATGTTGTAATTAGTTGTGGAAGTAGATATGGCCTCTTTCCTTTCCTAATTGTAGCATGCAGTGTCCACTTCTTTTATTTCTGTTTGCTGGAATGCAACAATATCTTCATTTAGTAAAGTAGATTCTAGGTAAGTAGCTTTTCTCAAATGAATAGAAATCTATTAGTTCTATGTTTCTTCCAAATTATGCCGCAATATGTTTGTTTTCTTCCAAGTTAGTTCTGTGTTGACTCTCTGTTGATGATGAAAAATGCCCTCTGGTTCAGCTATTTGATTGCATCTATGGGGCTTCAGGTGCTGTGGAGCTTTGGATTAGCGTGTCTTGACTTGCATGCTTTGAGGAGAAAGAGAGACCTTCACAACCCTGCCTTAGTGAGCCTGTTTGTTGTAGGTGACTGGGTATGGAACTTGTCTTCTTTGCGTGTCGGTCTTCAATGATTCCTCTTTCTAGAAACATATCTGCTAGTATTGTCATTTACCTGGCACTGTCAATGTATTTGATAATTTGAGACCGTCAGCTGCCCCATAAACTTCTGTTTATAACTCAAGGCCACAAGATGCATGCTAGTCAGCATTGGCTACTTCATGGTCTATTGTCCGAATTTGAAATAATATGTAAGATTAACAAAATAGTTTGAAATTTACAGGTAACAGCCTTGTTATCACTGGCAGCTGCATGCTCATCAGCAGGCGTCCTCGTTTTGTTTGCGAGAGACTTGAATTTTTGCAAGGTTCAAAAAAATCTTGCATGCAGCCGGTTTGAGATCTCCATTATTCTAGCTTTCCTTACCTGGCTTCTTATCGGTGTATCATCTCACGTCATGTTCCGCCTTCTAGCATCTGTTTGAACAATCCTGCCATGGAATCGGTGAATACAATAGTGATTGCGTCTTCCTTACACGTGTATTGTTTTTTTTCCTCGTTCAATTCTAAGTGCAGAGATTTTGGAGCGCAATCTTAACAAATTTTCCCCATTCCTTGTACGGGTCTCGCTTGTCTTCGAGTTTTTTTTTAACTTGCGATCGTGGGCTGCTTGTATTTAAATGAAGTATGTATTATACTCTTCGTATATATTAGTATTGCTGAAAAAATATATTCTATATTTTTCAAACTACAGTGTGCAGTATAGAAGTATAAACACAACGTCCCACTTATATTCAGGGTTGGAGCCACGCGGGACAGGGAGCGATGGCCCTGCAATCCTCCACGTGGCCTTGATTAAATTGGCCTATGACCCGGTTGTTCAAAGGAGCAGGCACTAGGAATAGGTGTCGGCAAAGATGAAATTGGCCTCTATTTCTTTTCTTTAGCTTAGCGATGACTTCAAGGGTGGTTGACTCCAAGCGTCAAATCCCCCCAATTATCAATTTAATTTAATTGAATTTGAAGAGACATGGTATCCCGGAGATAAGAGCCAGCATGATGCTGCCGTCTGCAAACTGGTAAATTTTCAAATATTATCAACCCAATATTAAGTCTTTAATTTTCCGCAGCTTCTTGGAACAACTTTCCTTACACTACCATGTCAAAGTGAGCGAGGCAAGCTGGGGTGTAAAATTCACTCAAATTATCACGTGGCCACTCAATCAAGTCAACTGGAAAACGACATATTAATTGTAAAACACACAATTTTCCATGAATCTGGTTTTTATCTCGCGTCTAGTGTCACTCGGCTTTCGTCCATGTGAAAACAGATAGTCATTAACTCAACGTACCTAAAAACTTCAATTAATGGCCGACACTATAATCGCGATGATCGCAGTCGCCTATTATGATAAAATACACTAACATCGTTACATCAAGTAGGCCGCCGGCTATATGTAAGAAGTCTCGCGAAGTTTAATTTTGCCAATCAGATCAGAGAACTAGTTTTCTAACGCTTCCAAACCCCAGAAGTTGCTAGCAGTGCAGTGATCAAATAACGCTTTATAATATAGCCCTTCGGCCATGAAAGTAGAAACTCAAACACTTCTCAAAGTCAAACATAACAATTCGGTAATTTACAAGGACTGAGGCTGCTATTACCTTTTTCCTTCATTAATAATAGCAACAGAAGCATGCGTACCCGTTTGGTCTTCCACATGCTCCATCTTCACTTTTTTTTTTTTTTCTCACACTAAGAAAGCAACACCAAGCGCGAGGTCCCTTCGGCTATCCCAACACGCTTATTACCAAACAAACGGAGAACCATCGGCTATTAATAAAATTACAATTATACGCAAATATTCTAGACATCATTACCGTAACTCCCCAAATTGTACATAGCTCCGTGCCTCCATGTTTCTTCAGGCACAGTGGCTCGCACGACGAGAAGTCAAGTGACAGAGAGGAGATTGAGCTCCAGTCGATATAATAATCTGGGTGCTGGATGAATTCACGTTGGGATGTGTTGAAGAGTTTGAGAAGCCACAATCGGATCCAAAAAGTCCAACATCTGATGCCTGAAACCGACCCGAGTCGCCCCGGAGACGAATATAGGAACGTGAAGGAGAGTCGTTGAGCCATGAACCCAAGGGGCCTTCGTTTCCGTTTCTGTATTGCATTATGGCCCTATAAACGAATGGAATGAGACCCTCCATTTGGAATGTAAAGTTGTTCTGGTTTTGGAAAAGGAAAGGACAATTTTTGGAATTTGGGCTGGATAGTTTCCAACGATGCACGGGGAAGGCTACGGGGGATTGGTTTAAAAGAGACAAAACGGAGGGCTGGTCATTGGTGACGTGGCGTAATGAATTGGAATCCAGCTCTTCACGCCAGGTCCAAAACCAAGCCGACTGTGAGGGAGACTTTTGGCTGCTTTTTTAACAATGGGAACTCGAACGATTACCCGGAACAGTACATGAAAGTTCTATCTAAACTCACACCCTCTTTTTTTTAGGGGAAAAATATATATATATAAAATCTACTCATATCTCATCAATCATTTTTTAATTATTCTTTATTGTCATATCTCACCTATCTATTATATATACCTTCACTACATCTCACCAAACCTCATTAAAATATTTTTGTTTTTGGCCACTATTTTATTTGCCTATTAAGATAGTTTACTTTGTTGGGTTTGGCCTTTTAGAAATAGGATCGGCTGCTTTATGATAATTAGCCTACGAGGTATTTCTTCTTTGAACTTAATTGGGCAGGTACAAAAATTAAACAAGAAATTAATATGATATATTATGATTATCGGTTATAGTTACCAAAAAAAAAAATTATAAATAATAATTATAATAAATTATTATTTATTTTATTTTAAAATTTTTTATCTTCTTAACATTTTTGTTATTATTTAAGCTCGGTCGAACTGGTCATTTCTCGGTCTACTTTGGGCCAATTTTATTTTCTTGACGATTTGTTTAGCTGTGCTTGTAGAGTAAGATCTTTGACCTGATCCAGTGGATCATCGGCAACTCGTTGTATGTACAGCTTCTACTTTTCTTTTCTTTTTTTTTTTAATTTTATTTTTTTATTGGTTAGTTTGTTGAGATGTGGCTTTAGAGGATGACGTTTGGCAGGGTTGAAAGTGTATTCAGCGGGCGGCACGTGTATTTTATAGATCCGATTAAGATCCTATTTTTCATCGTTTGCCTTCATTTCGTTATCAGCTCAACGTAAGGATTTAGAAAAAAAATATTAAAAAATTTAATTTCGCTTATTTAATTTGTGAATTAATTTAATTTTAAATATTAATAAAAAATTAAATAGAGTTCAATAAAAATAAAAAGAATTAAATAAATTTATTATATATAACAAATACCAATTAAAATGGATATAGACTTCTAACAAATAATGGTTCTTACAGCTTACGTGGATTAATGTACAAGCAAACCCAAAAGGAATAAACACTAATAAAAAAATGTTGGCAAAACCTTGAAGCATATCCAAATTTCCCCATCAACGATTTGTCGGCTGTATTTACCTGTCCTTAGGATAACAGAGAAAAAACGTGCCATGCATATTGCTTCCGCGAAGAATACACAATACCAACGCAAAATAACGCGTATTGGTATATCTTGAATTTCTGACTCATATTAACCGACAAAAAAAAAAAAAAAAACAAAAAGTAAAAACACAAGAGCTGACGTAATGTTTTGCTTGGCTAATCTCAATACCCACTCCAATGTCCCCGTCGTAGCTGAAGTCATTGTTTGCATCATTCACCATCTCACAGTCACAAACGAATCACACCATCCGTTTCTTAATCCAGCAGATCCTTTTCGGACCCCAATCTAGTTTTTAGCTTCAAGGGGGAGATCACGCTCTGTAGTCCCAAGCGAAAGATAAGACCGCCTGCTCTTGCGGGAGTGGAACGTTAGGTGAAGAGAAAGGCGGCCAGATGTTGTCGCAGACATAACGTCATGGACCTAACCCGGTAATTATTTATGCCTTGGAAAAATATGGGAAAGTTGGGAACCAAACAAATAAGGAGGGAACTTCGACTTTGTGCACATAAACGCTATCGTCACCATCGCGCCTTTAGGTGCTATTGGAGAACTGCGCTTTCGAATTCATTTCAAATTATACAATCTGATCTTTTAAGCACTAGATATCTTCAACAAGTTTTGGATTTCAAATTGCTGACGAGTTGACTGGTTAAGGAATGGCACTCTAGCCAATTCCCCCCACCCCCATTATCTTTTATTCATAATCTAAAGCCCTTTGAGTGTCCTTGATTAATTTTTCTGCATTTGTAT
The DNA here is from genome assembly GCA_019804595.1 of Bruguiera parviflora. NCBI lineage: Eukaryota > Viridiplantae > Streptophyta > Magnoliopsida > Malpighiales > Rhizophoraceae > Bruguiera > Bruguiera parviflora. The sequence goes on from CM034048.1 coordinate 3,391,033, forward strand.
GAATAATAACTTTGACCAGACTTGTTCAAGTGTCAATAACATCAGGGGTGCAAGGATTTCTAGTTACAATGTCAATTTATAGCCTCTGCTGGCCCTCAATTACATACAGAAGCCTTTCGTTCACGAAAACTCCCAATAATATTATATTTGTGATAATAAGCAGTTACTGGTGGTTGGCGTTTGGAAGCAAATGAATCCATTCTGGTGTAACGACACATTGTAGAAGATGGCGATACTTTTGTAAAGAGTATCAGCAATTAAAAGTCAGCAATTGTTACCACCGTGTCACTTGGGCATATTCATATCAACTGGAAATTGGAATGGCCCTGTCAATTGTTCAGTGGGGAGCCCAGAATTCCAACGACATCTAACTTACCACAAATAAAGAAAGATAAAACTGCATTAACGGGCCCAGAGTTGAGTCGGGCAGCATACGAAACGCAATTGCCCAAGCCGAACGCACCAATCCAAATACAACGAATGATGTCATAACAGTTACATCGCCTGCACGTCGGCTATCTCAACAGCAGGCTGGTTGTTTATCAATCTCTCACGGCCTCATCCGTAGAAATGGCCCGAGCTTCGATTACGACATAATTGCAAGTTTCCGGGGGCTTTTTGCCCCGTGTAGGTGATTATGAGAGATTGCGCCGAGTTCAATATCTTGTACCGACAATTTGCTTGCTTTCCATTCTCAACACCCAAAATAGACGAAAAAAAAAAAGTGGAAAAAGTAATTTAAAGTATATTTTGTTCTTTTTAAATGCAACAGAGACCAAAGAGCCGCATATACAAGACGCAGTTGTCATATTTTGAGTATAGAATTTAAAATTTCATATTTTTCAAAAATTTTTAAAATATTTTTGTTGTGTGTAAAAGTTAAATCTCATGTAAAAAAAAATATATATATATATACACGTAACATATATATATATATATATATATATTTAAAGTAATATACTTTAATATATGGCCGCGTCAACAAATTTATAATAATTAGTTTTAACGATTAATTACTCCAAAATACAGCCTCTGCCATTTTTTTTACTGTGCCCTTAATTTATATCGATTTTAGTAAGAATCAAACTTTGTTTCAATTTTAACTTAACATGCCGTTAACTTCCGCTGAGAGATTCCATTAGACATTAGTGTGATGGCATGACAATCTAACATGGACAAAACGAATGATGATATGTACTAATGATGTGGGTTAAGAAATAAAATAAAGTTAAAAAATGAGAAGATCGATTTTTTTTTTTTAAATCAACTTATTCTAAGAAAATAAGAAAAAAGAAATCGAATCACTTACCTGCAAACAGGAATTCAATGACTCCATTATGCGAACAATAATTAATATATAAAAATAAATAAATGAATTTCAAGAACTCATTTTAGAAGTCCTTTTTCCTCGTGGTGTTGGGACTCGACTCGGAGCCCAGGGCGGGTTCTAGTTGGGGTTTTATCTTTTTTTTATTTATTTTCCATTTTGGTCGAAAGGTGGGGTTTTAAATTGGCGATGAGATTGCAGTGGAGCGGATTTTGAAGAACTATTTTTTTTTTTAATAATCTTAACGGTAGTCTAATTAATTTGTCATTGTCTTTATAGCTCTAATGAAGATTAATATTGGGTTTGGCAGTGGTAGATATGAGCTTTTAAAAAGAATGATTCAACTAGAAGATGTTGAAATCAAACGCCTTCTTTTTGAATTATTTTAGGGGTTTTCATTTTATTTTTTTTCGTTTATTTTTCTGTTAAAGGAAGCTGTTGGGGGGTTTTGATTTTCGTTAAAATTGATAGAAATTAGAGGTTACGCTGAAAGGAATTTCAACAAAATAACAATACATTCGTACTTTTAGTTTTGGTAATTTACTCTTTAATTTGGGTTACAAGTTGTGCACGGTCGTACTGGGCTCCCGCAACCCCCAACAGATATTGTATGTCCTGAGCACTTTAACGGGCCTTCGTCCATCAATGGGTTTCTGCAGAAGTTTTATCCAAAAAGCTATACAGACATGGAGTCTCCAATTCTTTCCCTTTTTCTCTTCTGCCGCATGGTTCGAAAAAGAACTTGTGCAGCCTTTGTGTAATAAAGGAAAACTGAAAAAAAAAAAAAAAAAAAAGACTGTTTGCTGCAAAAGCTGCGCAATAAAATTGGTGCAAAAGAAAATAATTGCAAAGATATGGCGGTAGGGTAGGGAATTGCTCTGCTGGTTGCCCGTACCCTAACTTGCTCATCAGTAGCTACTAGGGTCAAAGGAATCCCGGCCTTTGGAATACCGCAAGGCCCCGCATCCGAATCTTGACGTCTGCCGGTCTACGGACTGCTTAATGTGCTTGCATTATTATGTAGGGCTGTGCTCGAGACCTATTAAACCTTTGGTGTGGTTGGCCTGATGCAATGATATCAGAGTGCGTGGGCCTAAAAATAAAGCTGAGATCCGCAGAGCTCAGCTCGAATTCTCTTTGTTCGAATGGACCATTTTTGTTCTGTTCGTCCGATTACTTAAATTGCACTCCAAATCCGCCCCCGCCCACTTTTTCTCATTTTCATTCTTAGTTCTTTTTGCTCAGGTCCAGGCCTGAGGGCTCTACGTACCCTATAAGAGAAAAATGGTCCCCACTCGCACACTAGCCGTAGCCACCTTTTTGTCTTCCGGACTCGGCAGCCCGGCACCACCTGTGCCTCCACTTTCTCACGGTGCATTTATTGAGAAGATGCTCGGTTCTGCATGGCCCAAAAGAGGGACATTAATCATTGGGAATACTAATGTTGGTCATTCGGCTCACAAAGATCACATGCTCTGTCGGGGAGATTTGTATAATAAAAAATATATTTTAATTTTTTTTTGTGAATTTTATATTTTTAGTATCAAAAAATAAGATCTCAGAAAATAAAATTTAAATTCTTAACTATTAAGTTTTAAAAGAGAGAAACATCTTAATTCATACGTATACATTTAAATAAATCCCTATAGGTTATGGATTTAATGTGATTTATGACCCTTTAAAACTAAAAGTGGTCGTTAGCAAGTTACTTTGTGTCGATGCCTTACAGAAACTTGACTACGTTTAATTATTGTCAAACTTTTTGGCAAGTCTGTTAATCCTCATTACTTTCAAATGAAGTTGGAACAAATATAATTAATCTAAATGAATCCATATATCAATACATCAATTGATTAATATATTAAAAAGTTCAATTTGTTTAACCACATCATTGCAAGGGCTTCTATTTGCTTAACATTAATATACTATGAATTTTTCAATTTGTTGAATATATTATTGATTAATATTAAAATGTTTGTTTTGACTCTTCTCCTCTCTCTCTCTCTCTCTCTCTCTCTCTCTCTATATATATATATATAGAGTTGCTCTTCTTTGTCCACCATAACCAGCTCAATTCCGTCACTTTCTTGTAAACGAGTAATCGGGATTGGGGAGGCTAAAGGCTAAACCCATTTAGAGATATTCTACCGAATTGTTTAAATTATTTCATTAATTCAAATAATTTAGTACATTGTGGGTGGCACCTAATCAGATAATAAAACATTTTAGCGCCGTCCATGGATATCAATATTTTCGAGCAAAAAATGGTAATCCTATATATTATTTGTTTTTACGGGAGACGGTTTTTCTAAGTAATCAAATGTCATATGCTAATGGGTAACGGCCATTTTCAAACCCGGCCTTCCTCCCAAGTCCAGCCACGTCAAATCATTTTTGTCAAGCATTTCAACATCAAGAGAAGTTGAAGATTGTGTTTGTGCTCTTGATGTTACTCTCTATTTTAATATACGAGAAATCTTTATAAATCTAACTCTGTGACTACAAATAAATGTAATATATGATATAAATAATTTTTTTATATAATATATAAAAATATATAATATAATAATATAAAATTACAAAAATATATATATATATATGTTGTATAAAAATTTTTTAATATAGCACAAAGTGTTTTATTGTTGTATAATATTATTTTATGTTCATTTATATCTATGAGATTTTGCATCTATCCTTCTCCAAATATAATTACTCGCCGGTGGTGGAGAGTCGCGCGATGCAACAGTTATCACATATGTACAGTGTGTGTCATGCTCATCCAATAATGCCGATTGTTATAAGAGAAAAACGATAGGATTAGCATAAATTATGTAGTTATCAGACTTTTTCTGCCCCAAAGTATAGTGGCTGTTAATCCATCCAACTCTGATTTTTTTACACTTTCTTATGTACGTGTTGCTCGAGTGGTCGGCCCAATCAAATTCTCACGCCAAAAGTCAGATGAAAGGACGGGGTTAGCAGTTGTCTCTTTGAAACCAATGGAGAGTCGATACGTTTTAATGGCAACATTGAAGGCAGTGACGACGTATTTCATTTCGTGTTTCTCACTTCCACCCTCGCGAAGTCAGCAATTTTAAGTTACGGGTCTAATTAATTATTTTCCAAGCTTCAGAGCCTTCTAGGATACAGATTGTATACTTCACTAACTAAATCTTAAGCTTACTCCAAACACGCCGACAGGAACATATGAAAATTGTTGTCTGTACGTGTAGATCTCATAAATAAATTGGAAAAAGGTGACACAAAGCCGCTCCATTGCGCATTGTTACCCCTTACATCAAGCTCTCGTTAGGTAAGCAAATCGGAGTTTGGTCGACTGCACTTGCACAAAGCAGCAGCAAGGTCCACATGGTTGACGTATATAAAGTAGGAAGTACCGTCCTTTAAAAACAATCACAATATGCCCAGATGCAAATCCGACACCAAGGTCGCGAAGATAGACTCAGCATGATGAATGCAGAGCTAACACCCAAAATAAATAAATAAATAAAATTAAAAAAAAATCACAATTCCAAAGTCAATGCATCTGGTTGTTGATTTTATTACGCACCATTAATACTCCTGCAAGAAGCCTAGAACAAGATTGCCATTGGTCGTTGTTTATGTTCTTTTATCTAATATATATATATATATATTTAAAAAAAAAAAAAATTCTTAATTACAAGTAAGAAAAAAAAAAATTATAGGGAGGCAGGAATTGTCTGGAATCTGGATGATGTTATAAAGTGGGCTCCGCTGCCACCTCCCCGGCAAATGGAAGTAGCGCTTTTAAAGGAGTTGAAAGGCCTAACGTCCCCCAGCCCCTTCTTTAATCACTGGAGAGACAAGAAACAATAGGCATGGAATCCAACGAATTGGAAGATCGTTGACTCTGTCTCTCTCTCTCTCTCTCTCTCTCTCTCTCTCTCTTTTTGCGTTTATTATTTCAGGTAACCAGAGACAAAACGCTTGTCCGCTGTTTGGTTGCCGAGAAAATGAGTGAAACGTGAACCGGTAGAGGTTTCTGTTTTTTTAGTTGTTCTGACCTTTCTGCTATTCTTCTCTAATCACTGCACGTGCTTCGAAATATGAGGCTTAATTTTCCTTTCGTTGCTCAGAACTCGAAAATCGTTTTCTTCGTCATCATTTTCTCGTCAGCCAAACGCAGTCACGTGCAAATACCTGATGATTTTTCGTCGTTTGCAGCAGTGTCTTTTGCGGTGAAAGCGAGTGGCCTGCAAAAGCTCGTGTTTCAGCTCTGCTTGTTTGCTTCAACCACGCGCAATTCAAGGGCGGGAAATCGGCAAGCATCGCTGAAATCGCACAGTTTAATAGTTCCAAACATCGCATTCTTTTTTTTTTCTTTTTTTTTTTTTTTCAATTTTTCAACTTTAAGATGTCTTCCTTTGTTGTCACAGTACATTCAATGGATTACTCGGCCAAAAATATTGTCAAAGTGGAGCTCACCGTTCCAGTCTGTCTTGTTTAAGTGTCCCCAAAGATTTTTAGTGTAACCAATTTACATACATAAGCTTTTGATAGAGAGTGAAGTCATTTAATGCAATTCGCTATGGGACTTTTGGTACTACATGCAACTGGGCCGCCGGGAAATCGAAAGAAGAGTTTGCGCATAAAACAAGCTGGGCGAGGTTCTTATCGGGGCAGTTAGGGAAGGTTTAAGTGGTATAGCTTGCCAATTTCTAGTGTACTGTGATAGGAATTTTAGTGTTTCCTCGAACGAGTCGACGAATGGGAACTACGGCTTTGAGGGAGTTGTTGAATGGTTTTTGTAACAATTCACCGTGGCAATATGCTGTGTTTTGGAAGCTTATGCATGGAAGCCCAACGTAAGTTGTTGTTGACCATTCCCTGTTAGGTGTTATTTGAGTTGAGGATTTACTAATTTCATGGGCTTTTATTGTTTCGTTGTGTGGTCTTTTCCCAATTTCAGAAAATCTACGCAACCCTGTATCATGCAGGAATTTGAGCCTACTTTGTGATGCATCCCTTCTGGGGCTTTTTCGGATGCCTTCGTGTCATGTTCCTTGTTTGTTCTTTATCTGTTGATAAATTTACCACTAAATATATCTATACATAATAAAGGGTATCGTTGTGATTGCTGAGGATTTTAAGATGCTGCTGTTTTAAGTCTTTCTCTGGGATGATTACTGCCATCTGGTAATTGGCCTTGTTCCAGTCTTATAAAAGCAACAATGTTAAGATCATCACTTACAAGGTTTCTTGCAACATTTTTGTAGCATAAATCCAGTGATTTTGTGTTACTTTCATCCCTTCAGTTACTAAAACAATTTTGCTGAAATATACACGTGCATATTGCTAATTGTTCTTGTAATATTTCCAAATTTCAGTAAGTGGTCACGGGCCGTGGGACCATGATAATTAACTTCGTTGCTAATGTCAGGATCTTAACATATGAAGATGGATATTTTGATTATCCGAAACTACGAGAACCTGCAGAAAGGATATCGGACAACATTTTCAGCAGTGTTGCTTGTGGTACGTCTTCTGTACAGTTCAAAACAGATGCATGCAATTGCAGCTCAGAGGAATATTCAATTGGATGCATGGTGGTTGAAATGTCGCATCGTCAATATGCCTTGGGAGAGGGGTAAGATTCTGTGCTCGATCCATCTTACTATAATTTCATGCTAATGGGAAACCCCTAAGAAAAAACATAGTTTAATTGGGGAGAAAGTTAACATGAAGATTATTGAGATATTGGACGAAGGTTGTTAATAGATTTTGGACTTACAAAAATTTTCCAGGATTTTGGGTAAGGCAGCGCTAATGGGAAACCATTGCTGGGTCTCCTTCAATGACATTTTGAGAGGTGAAGTCAACCCTGCAGCAATTCCTGATGTAAGTTTTCTGATAACAATAAATCAATATGGTAAACTTTGCTAGTATTCTAAAAAGATTGAGCAGAATACCTAACAAACGCTTTTCTTTCCACCATCAGTATCCAGAAGAATGGCTGCTCCAGTTTGCATTTGGTATGAAGGTAACTTAATTCTACCACACAAGATGATGTACTACACTTGTTAGCTCTTCTATTCTGTAAAATGTGGGTCTATCCACACTCTAGCATTTGAGATAGACATAAGAATAGGAGGAAGGGGTTATTATGGACACTGTTTAACCATGAACACATTTGCTTGGAGGCAGTTGAGATTTGGATGCCCAGGTTTCTCACATAAACTTCCAATCGCCATATGTTTTACAGACCATTTTGCTGGTACCTGTGCTTCCTCATGGAGTTCTGCACCTTGGCTCCGTGGAAGAGGTGAGTCTCCCTCCCCCCCCCCCCATCTGCACGCACCTGCTATTTTGGGCAATTTCTTTGTTCTTTTAGGCAGCTTAAAACCATGTTTTGTGGTGTAACACAGAATCTCCTGACTTGTGACCTCAAAAGATAAATAGAGTGGTGAAGGCAAAAGGTCAAATACTTGCAAACAATGCTATTACTTTATCTATTTGACTGTTATTGTACTGATTTCACAAGAACCTTGGTTGCCAGGGATGGCCAAGGGGGGTCAAGTGGTTTTTTTTTTAAAAAAAATTTTTATATGCATCTACTGTTTAGTTATTATATTTGTACATATAAATTAACCCCCTCTAAAAAATTTTTCTGGATTTGCTATGGTCGATGGTAAGGTTCCTCTGTCATGACAGGGAAGCCATGAATTTGGATTGCATGAACTACCTTTTATGGAACTATGGAGAGGATTGTTTACCTTCTCATATCCATAACATAACTAAATGTCTTGTTAAACACTTATGGTGTCATAGAGTATATACAGCTGCGTGCCCATGATTGTGCTCTTGCATGGAGGAGTTTTAAGCATGCCTTATGTTGCTTTGTAAGTTTTCATCTCATCTTTTTCTCTCCTTATTTATGAGTTTCAGGTTGCTGAGGATACTGAAATGGTAAATTATCTCAAAGATAGATTTGACGGAATTCAAACTGCAGAGAGCAATAATGTACCTTTCAGCTTAAAGAAGGATTTTCAAGCTCAAGTGCCATCTTCTCCAATATCTTCTCTCGTAGAGAACTTAATTGCTCCATCATCTATTCCCATTAGACATGTGAAATTGGAAGATTTGGATCTTTCAGAGGATGTCAACAGTTTAAAGCTGAATAAAGACTATTTTTCAACCCTATCCCAAATTCCGTTTTTAACATTTCAAGATGGATTGAGGCCATATGGAAAAAAGCTCCCAGAAGCTTTTCAGTATGGAAGCAAAGAAAACGTTGACTTTGCATCAATTGGCATTGGAGTATCAACTCCAAGTGAATCCGTGGATACCAGCCAATTGGAGATGGCTGAGAGTAAGCTGTCTGAACTCTCTTGTCTGGTGGAAGAATTACAGGCATATTCTGAGTGTAATGACTTTCTAGGAACATTTCCACAATCCTTTGCTGGAGCTGCAAGTTCTTATTCATCTATAGACCTGACACAGCAAGTAATTCAACAATCCTTCTCTGGAATTACAAGTTCTTATTCAGCTGGAGATATGGCAAAGCAACCATTTGGAGGCATGAATGCTAATGATGAAACTGTCAGCAGATTCCTCTGCTTTCCTAAAGACTGCGAGTTACATAAAGCACTTGGACCAGCTGTTTGGGGACATACCAATGAGAAATTCTGGAACTCATCCTTCTTGGATGAGAATAATTGTAGCGGCTCAAGTCTGATATGCAACAAAGATCCAATTGAGAAAACTAGACATTCATCATCTATCAAAGCAACTGGAGCTGGATATTTATTGGAAGCTGTGGTTACTAATGCATATAATGTTTCAGACAATACTTCCTCTGATAAAACTAACGTTCTTAGGTCATCTAAGGGCTTATTGGTTCACTTTGCCACTTCCTCTCCACTGCAAAACCAAAGCCAATTTGAAGCAAGTGCTTCGATGGGCAATAATTTAGTGCAATGGAACCATGCTAAATCTGAGAGCATTGCTGATGAAAGAAATAGCCATCCTATCTCAGATACTTCAAAGAGCATTGTGAGTATGATTTCTAACAAAGAGCATCAGGAAAGTGAAAATGGTAATATGCAGCTTTGGAATGAACAGAAATCATCATATGCCAGCAGCAAGAGAAGGACCCGACCTGGTGATAGCCAAAGGCCAAGGCCAAGGGATAGACAGCTTATCCAAGATCATGTAAAGGAGCTGCGGAAACTTGTTCCAAATGGCGGGAAGGTGATTACTCTCCTGGAATTAGTATTTTCTCAAGCTCCAGGAGGAAATTACTCATTCTTTGATTGTTTAAAAACTCTACTCTGTCTTTCGTGAAATTCCAGTGTAGCATTGATGGACTTCTAGACCGAACAGTAAAGCATATTTTGTATTTGAGAAGTATAACTTTCCAGGCAGAGAAACTGAGGCAATGGGTGGACCAGAAGGTATGTTAATTCAGTTCATGCGAGAGGGAAATCTTGCTCTTTACTAGGTTATTGGTTTAGCTAAACAAAATCACATTGTACTTCAAAAGTACAAGTCATCCAGCAGATACTTGGACATAGTCCAGATTGATCTGAAATTATTATTAACGTGTAATAAACCCAAGAATGCCTTTGGAAACTTACCATTTAGCTTCCTACTGCAGCATGCTTCTATGATTAGTGGTTGGTACAGGCATTAAGAAGTTCAAACCTCTTAGATTACCCATAAAATTTGTCTTATTGAGCCTTTTGGTGGAGCCTGTTTGTTTGCTTTTATTGTACTTTTTTTTTTCCTTTTTTGTTTCTTTGATCGGTAACTTGTTCTTAATTTTGATATATTGCAAGGCTTCCCTCCTGATTAAACTCCTGTAACCTCACATGCAGAGTGACAATGGCTTCAATTAAGAGATGGCCTTGATAAGGCTCTATTAGGAACTGGATAAAACTAGTATTTAAAGTTTGGACAAAGCCATTACCTGACATATATAGTGCATTTTCCTGTGAAAAAATCATCATAGAATTCCTTATGGAAAATCATTATTTATTTTCAAAGTGATGGGGGGTTGATGATTCAAAGGGCTTCTATTCTTATCTAAGATGGGCATGGCTGAAGGAATTGTGCTTGCAATGGAACTCTTTACAGGTTGATGCATGGAAGAGCTGGGCATCAGCGGATTTGAAAGACAATGGTGAAAGTGGGGCTAGCTGGGCCTTGGAATTTGGAAGTGAGTTACAAATATGTCCTATAGTTGTTGAAGATCTCGCATATCCGGGACACATGCTCATAGAGGTATTTACGCCTTGCTACTCAACTATTTCTGCATCTTGTAACTGTGATCTTTGCTTGCGTTGTTTATGCCCAAATTCCAAGCCCTTTCAACAGGTGCTTTGCAATGAGCATGTTCTCTTCCTAGAGATTGCCCAAGTGATCCGTGGTTTGGAGTTGACCATTCTGAGGGGTGTGATGGAAAAACGGTCAAACAACACATGGGCTCATTTTATTGTTGAGGTAAAATTGGATGCTCTTAAATCTTATATGATGATTATTTGCCATGCAATAATGGACAACTTCTGAGATGTCTGCAACGCTCGCAGGCTTGCGAGGGTTTCCATAGACTTGATATTTTCTGGCCCCTGATGCAACTTCTTCGGCCCAAAAGGAAACCCATCTCAAGCAAGATTTAACGTAATAATTGCCCACTTCCCTGGATTTATCAGAAAGAAACTTGCAATACGTGGAGGAAAAGGAGCAATATGCATCTAAGAAAAAGGTCCCAGCATTACTGATCGTTGGAGTTCAGGATCTGCTCGATATGTTTGTGCTTGTATAATCAGGACTTGCTATCTAATTGTTTTAGGCATCTGGCCAATGCTTCAATAATCAGAACAAGATATTAGGAATAATGTGTTTTGGCATTCACTTGTTATGTTTCAAAACATTTAATAATTCTGACTGGTTTTTCAGAAAATACTTTTCACGAACTAATTGTTTGCCTGCAAACAAACCGACTATAGAAACCAAATCAGTTCCAGCTAAACTTTCCATTAACACTGCTCATCAATTCAGACAAGCCCTATAATGCAGATTTATTAAAATGAGGAATCGGAGATGCAAATGCGGCAAGCTCATCGTCCTTTTCAGACCTGGCCATGTCTTGGTCTTTCATGTGAATATATGCCTCTAGGCCACTACCTGCCTTGGTGGCAAAGAATAGAATCAGATTGCTGTAAGGCCATTCCCCTTTCATGTATTGCCATGCCTAGCCCCACAGGCTTCCTCGATCCAAAGTCAGTTTCATATACTGGAAACCCACTACGGTTAGTGAACACAAGCGAATTGCCTCTCCACTTGAGGAGAGAGGTGGGCCAATCCTTGGACGTAAGTTCAGTGGATGATGCACCGTGTAGATTTTATCATTGTTTTCTTTACATTGAGTGGTGGCCATGAACCTGCTCCAAATAAAAGTTGTTGATGCCTCTGTTCTTGTCGGATGTCTTGGGTGCCCGGTGCTGCTATCTTCGACATATGAGAGCTGCTATGTTTGATGGACTGAACACTAACCTCTTTAACACAGTTTTGTCCTTGACAGTGTCGACGTCAAAACAAGGACCGAAGCCAGTGGTAATAATAGGCAGAAAGTACTCGGCGGCATCAAAACGAGGAATAATTACATTATTTCTATCCCCGCGAGCGATGGCAGCCCAGCTCCTGAGGAAAGTAACTACCTAAGAGCCATCTGCAATCTTTCGAGATATGCCAAGTCCCACAACAAGTCCACCACACTCAGAGGAAGTGACCTAAACGAAAGCAACAAGGTCAGTTCTGCTATCAAGTTCAAATGGCAGTAACTTGTTGAGTTGGTTGCAACAATTGTTTTGGAGAACATCCGAAATTGTGCACGTGGCCTTGGCCTCCACGAAGTGAACGCCCACGTCATTTCAGTCTCTGTAAATGTTGTCTCTGATCCTACCTGCCAAAGGGTGAAACAGGGTTAAGGTCTCCGACAAAGAGTCTTTAACGGTCTGGCATCTTTCTATGTTGTTGATATTGAGTTGTCTCGGATAGAAAAGGAGCCAAGGTGAAAAAACAGGGATCATGAGAAGTGATGAGAGTTGGCAACAGTGAAGGTGGTGGAGAAGATGGCCTCACCATGTTTTGAGAGATGGACTCTACCTGGATCTTCATTCTTTCTAACCTGTGCGAATGGTGTGCAAGAAGCTAACAGAGATTCCAACCAATCAATATGTGCAATTACATAATGGATTTATAGATGGTGGGAGATGCCATTGGCTTATTTATTGGATGATCGACATTACCATCAAATTTGTTAAAATTTTACAATAACTTTATGGTTTTATTAATTTAATAAAAAATTTATACTAATAATAAAAATAAAAAATATATAAAAATAATATAAAAATAATATTATATTTATTAAATTCTACTTATTAATTAGATAATAAATTAAAATATTTAAATATTTATATAATAAAAATATATAATTTTACTTAATTGAGTTTAATATATTTAAATATTTAACTTTATTTTTATTCAAATATTAATTTATTAATAATTTAAAAATACATAAACTTAATTATTTAACTTGTACTTAAAATCAATTTAAATAAAATTTAATACTTATTTAATTCTTACTTAATTTTTTAATTTTAATTTAATTTTATAGTTATTTACAATACTTATTTAATTTAATATAATTTTTAAATTTTTATAAATAATTTTTTAAATTATAATTAATAACAATAATAAAATTAATATGAATTTTTTAATTAATTTTAAATAATTCTTACTTAGTTTTGAATCTTCGAAGAATTTATAACAAAAGAAAGAATAGTTCAATTATATGCAATTAGCATTGCCATATTCGTAAGTTAGAATTTCGATCTTACCATAGTTTTCATTTATTATTAACAGAAATCAAGGTCCACTGCATGATCGCGAACTCGGTAAATAAAACTGTAACGAACCTATCTTTGATCCCATAAAATTTTCATGATTTCAAGTTTTTAAGAGCCGCAACAGAATTTACCCCATTTGTTAGTTACAACTTTATATGAATCAGTATCAGGTTCTTATGTGATTTTTAGAAAAACAAAAGATAAATGGGTACGTACTCTGCAGTCATAGGTGGATGCAAAAAGTAAACGAAGACGGGAGACTATATAACCATTAGTTACAGTTGAGATGGACCGGTTCATATTTCATGTCCCCCTAATCAAGCTCTATATATCATATATATCAGTGACCATAAAATTTCAGTGGAGTACAAGAATGAACCATACCGCCACGGCATCCAGAAGAGGTCTGACCATTCCACGAGCAATTGCATTAGTCCGAATATCGTCCTTCGTCCACTCGCACGCCAACATTCTTGTGAAGGTATTCATCCCTCCTGAGAATCACCCACAAATCGAAGTCACAATTAAATTCGTTTAAAACCGTAAGAAAACCTCGTCCAAAAGAAGGAAAGAAGAGGAAAAGCACACACATACAACTGATGGTGGTCAAATATGTTGCAATTCAATTTGCAAGCAGACAAGTACCTTAGTGCCTTTGGAAGCTGCACAGACGCACAACTAAACTGGGCACCTATGATGCCTGCAACAGAAGAAGCACTTATGATGCTGCCTCCTCGTGATGCCTTCAAGAGAGGGTGCGCAAGTTGACACAGATGATAAGCGGACTCAAAATTGGTCTCATTAATGTTGAGATGTCCCCCGCAGTATAATCCAGAGCTAACTTTTGGATAGCTCTCCCAGCGTTATTGGCCTAGAGACCCAACTCTCTCAAAAATTAAATGGATGAAATATCTCTAGCAATTCTCAAATAGATTTAACTAACATCAAAACAACAAGGGGTTTATGTTATTTTTCTGTCCTCCATAGACTAGGCATGATGCTTCATGCTTGATATGTGCAAGGCAGGCTTGAGCACGAATTAAGCTTATCAGTTTATTACCATCAAAATATAATAATAATAATAATAATAATAAACTTACCAGTATATTGAGCTTTCCATGAAAGATAGAGGACAGAGTCTCCGGCAGTTTTTCCCTCTGCTCTTGATATGCTACATCGAATACAGAACCAATCACTTTATAACCCTTGGCCTCCCATTGCTGTAAAGGCTGGTCAAGCTCGGCTTGATTGCAAGGTGGATGATCACCCCAAATCCTGCTAATTCCTCTACTATAGCATGCCTAATTTATTTGCCAGTGAAAATGTACAGTCAACACATTGCCATCAAGGAAAACATAAATTCATTTTAAAGCTTATCTATGTCAATGAAAATAGTAAAAGAAACTTGGAGAATTTATGTTACTAACCCTATGCCCCGGGTTCCGCCGGTGACAAGGGCTGTCATTCCTTCAAGAGACCATCTCTTTTCCGTCCAATTGAGCTTCGCCTCTGCTGCTGCCATTTTCCTTCTCTCAACTCTTTTGAGCGAGAGTTGGGTACCTCAATTCAAGAGAGTAGTCATGACACAAAGGCAGGAAGAGATGGGGCCTTTTATATGGTTCTGTTCAAACACAAGGCCAGCCTAATGAAATCTTCTACATTATGATTTTACCTCTTTTCCTGGACCCGTAAAAAAATTTCCCTTGATATGGTTGGTAGGTCTTCGGTCTCCCGCCATTAATATAATCAATCGTGACTTGTCAGCTTATTTTTCTTTATGTTCATAGATGGTAAATGGAAAATGATAAGACGCATGGTGTATTTGTGTACTGAAGAAAGGATCTGAAATCAAGTCAGCGTGGTCTCATAATAATCCATTTAAACCAGCCTTAACATAATGTTTAAACAGAAAAAGATGTCGGCGTGGTTTCATGTTTGTTCGAAAGGATCTGCTCTGCATTTGTTGTTTTTCACTTTTGAAAATTTGGAACCTAGTCTCATTGATTACTAACGAACCATTATTTCATTTTTTTTTTTTTTAAAAAAGCTTTGATCCGTACAAATGGCTATTGTTCGTGCATGCTCCATTAAGGAAACATCCATGATGCTACCTCGTCCCTTCAAACACATAGATATCTTAATTGTTTTAGAGCTACTCAAAAATGACTGCTGGATTTGGATAAAGAAACTTATAAAAAAGAAAAAACAGAACAAGGGAAACCGGAGACGTTAAGTGTCTTTTTTAATTGCAGACTTTGAATGTTTAGATGTGCGATCGGTAAGACCATAGTAGCAAGATATACTAAAGAAATGTGTCCTAGAAACAAAGACGTTGAATGCTTCAAGATTCCAATGTGTCAACTGTGAACTTTTCAGGGGATAATGATTTTTTCTTTTTCTCATGTTCAAGGAATAATAATTTTGACATTAAATGAAGTTTGTTGGCCCATTAATTCAAACGCACCATCCACTAAAAATATTATTATTATTTTTAAATACTGTTACATAATAATACATAAAAAATAATATATGAGTAATAAAAAATATAATATTTTTATATTTAATTTTATAAATAAATATAATTAAATTAAAAGTGATTGTTTTACAATTTTTTTATGTTATTATTATATTAAATTCTAATTATTGTTATTATTATTATTATTATTATTTAGATGAAAGCCGTTAGCCCCTAAAAAAGAATTTGACTTGGACCCAATCATTGTCAGCGTAATAGGCGAATGGAACGAAGCCCCTCCCTTCCCCACACACAGCCGCACACTTTCTATCTCCCTTGCCTCAAAAAAAAAAAAAAACATTTAAAAAATATTGTTCCTCGTTTAAAAAGTAGACACATTTTCCATAATTAACCACAAACAAA
Source organism: Bruguiera parviflora (assembly GCA_019804595.1). Taxonomy (NCBI): domain Eukaryota; kingdom Viridiplantae; phylum Streptophyta; class Magnoliopsida; order Malpighiales; family Rhizophoraceae; genus Bruguiera; species Bruguiera parviflora. Next base: position 3,407,129 of record CM034048.1, read on the forward strand.
TGAAGAACTAAGAATTTGTTTTTTTACAAAAAAAATTATTGAAAGTAAACACAACTAACTCGTGATTGTGTGCATAAACTCAATTGTCCTGTGGTAACTTCATGGTAATTAGTATTTTTCTCAATTTTTCTGATGGTCCTTTTCTTATGAGCATATACCTGGATAAGTATTTACGTGAGAGGAGATTTTCCGACGACTATATTTCCAGCGATTGGTTGCCATTAAAAGGCGGCATGGTTCTTAAAATAAACGAAGAAGAGCGGTAACAAAGAAGTCCCATCTCAAAAGCCCGAAAAAAAGAAGACAAGTATGATTGGTGTTACGGTCAAACCTTATATAGGTAAGCACTGAATACTGGAAAGTCTCGACTGGGAGCCCAAACCTTAATATGGATAGCTGGTTCCTGCTATCTGAGCTGGATAGCCCAAACCTACTTAAAAAACTACCGGTTCCTGCTAGCTGATCTACAGGGGCTTAAAATAGGTTAACGGTTAATCCTCCGTCAACCACGATAACCTGACCAGTGATGTAAGCAGAAGTAGGCAAACAAAGGAAGGCCACCAGTGACGAGACCTCGTGAGCCCATCCAAATCGTCGGAGGGGAATTTTGGTGACCGACTTTCTTATTTGTCCACCCAGTTCGGGATCAAGCTGCAAACAGAGGAATCATTTAATTTAAGATGCAACCTGAAAATGAAACGCAGGAGAAAATGAAGTCCTGCAATTTAAAAAGGAACAAAAAAAGATTAAAAAAAAAAAGAAAGGCAACGTACTTACCATGACAGAATCCAACAAATCGGTCTTGAATGGCCCTGGTGCAATGGCATTCGCCCGAATGTTGTCCTTTCCCCATTCACATGCCAGATTCCTCGTTACTTGATCAATAGCCCCTGTTACATGAGCAACAAAACAGAGACTATATTTTCCTTTCTTTTCTCTGGCTTTATTATTGTTCTTCTTCTTCTTGTTTTTTTTTTCACCAGATGGAAAGCTCGTAATAAAGAAGTTACCGAACGGAAGCGAACCTTGATAGTTATTCTAGTGGCCAAAAGTTATTCGGCTGCCAGTGAATATCAAAACCTGCCCTTTAAGTGATTTTCCTAACGAGAAAAGCTCGGTAGACGCAATTAAATAGACGCGTGATACTCTTGCAAGCAACTCGTGGTATATTTTTAATTGATACAAATATATAAAATTTAAAATAAAAAAATTATATTATTATTATTATTAATTATTTTCAATAAATATAATTTTATAATTATTTTTATACAAATAACACAACATGATAATAATATGATAAATATAAAAAAGTAAAATATTTTTTATTTTTAAATTTATTTATTTATAAAATAAAGTGAGATATAATTAATTAATATTTTTAATTATTTTGCTAAATGCTTATTTACGAGAGTGGGGGTAATTGGACGAGTGGTTTTTCAATTCAGCTTGAGGCATATATGATTACCAGAGTCACTTGATTACGACCAAATTATAGTGGGTTACGACTGACTAATCTGGTGCTCCAATCTTGTATTAAGAGAAAACAACTCTTGTGCATGTTTTGGAGTACGATGTTCCTGTAAATTAACTTAGATATTATTTTTGTTTTTATTTTGTCGAAGAACCAAAAAAAAAAAAAAAAGAAAGAGGTAAATGATTTGCGATCGACATGGAATTTTAGTAATTGGCATACTCATAACCAACGACATTTCTCTGAGTCACACTGTCCATGACATAAAAACAGAGTAAGAAGCATACCCTTAGATGCTCCATATATGGTAGAATTGGGAGCCGCCGCAGTGCCGGCTATGGAGGAGATGTTTACGATATTCCCATATCCCGAGGCTTTCAGAAGAGGGTGCGCCAGCTGAGAGAGATGATAGGTAGCCTCGAAATTTGTGCCCATTATTGTCGAAATATCATCCGGGGTGCATTCCACAGTTTCTTTAGCTACGCTTGTTCCAGCATTATTGACCTAATAATCAATCAAATGAAGAGGTGCACTCGGAGTTATACTTGGCACCTTCTCATTTTGGATGGCGATCACTACACTTGACTTTTCTTATTTAGTAACAGACAATAAAAACAGGACGACAAAAAAATTTTAAAAACAAAATGAAATATGTTACGGTGGCTGCAAAGCTTAGCGTAAACGTGACAGGGCTAGAAAGTTTAGGCGGCGAGACTGCAAATAAATGTGAATTAAGGGATTTTTGACTAAATATCACCTAATTAATTAAAGATATTAGTCGAATTTCTTGGTTTCCCCTTTTAGCATAATACGTACCTTTTCAACTTACAACCAAACTCAGGTTGTTTTAAAATTTTTGGGCCCCAAAATATTGGAGCGGGAGGTTTGGTCGGGATTCAACTGACTCCCAGCTGGTAACCTTTCTAATTTCTATTCAATCAATGGGTGGAGCAGATCAATCAAGCATCTTTTGTTGCAATACAGGCCGACAATAATGCGTCAAATCTGTCTTAGCTCCGAGAACCTGAAGTCATCCAATTCGAAGTCATGAAAGTATAAGGAGGCCAACTCTCGTTTGGGTACACAAGGGTTGCTATTTGTTGGTATTTGGTTGGGTTTTGCAGCTTAAAGGCTTTACTCGGTAAAAATTTTGGGGGAGAGGAAGATGGGATGAAAGAGTTTTCAAAGTAAATAAAATAAAATAATATATATATTGTAATTCTAATTTTATTTTTTTATAATCGAAATATTATTATTTTTTAAATTTTTATTTAAAATTTTTTAAAGAAATCGAGAACAATAATATTATGTATTATTGTAATTATGTAGCGATACTAAAGATGATATTATTGTAATTTTGAAAATTAATTAGGGATAATATTACTGTTTTATAATAATGTACTTCTTTCTCCTCGTAGCCTGACTTCTCCTTTGTTTCTAATTATAAATAATTTAAAATAATTCTTTAACCAAAAATTTTTTACACTTTAAGAAATTTTTATAATTAAATTTTAAATATTTTTAAAATTTCAAATTACTCTTTAATTTTTAATTTTTATAATATATAATTTTTAATAATTTGATTTGACAAAAAATTTATAAAAAATAATAAAAATATATTTTAAAAATATATTTATTAATATATTTTGTTAATTTTTTTCTTATAAAAATATTTTTTTTAATTTTTCTCATTTTCTCTAAAATCATGGAAAGTATTTTAAAATTTTTATTTTTAAGTTATCAAATAAAAAATTAATAAAATACATATATAAATTTATTTTTATATTTTTAAGATATATTTTAAAAATATTTTTAAAATTAAATTATATATATTTAACTAATTTTAAATTAAATAATTATTTATATAAAATAAAAATATAAAATTTATAATTAATTTAAAAATATAAAAAAAGTTAAAATTTAATTATAAAAAGTAAGTTTATTGTTTCTCTCCCAAATAACGCTATTCTCTCTCCTCCCAACCCAATCAAGATGCAAATACTGGAAGTTACCAAATTAGAAGATATATGCTTTCCAAAAATTTTACAATCTAAGAAGTTAGAACTCACCAATATGTTCAGCTTTCCATCAAAGACGGAGAACACGGTCTCCATCAGTTTCTGCCTTTGGTCTGGAAACAATACATCGCATACCGATCCAGTTACGCTAAAACCCTTGCTTTTCCATTCTTGTAAACATTTATCAACATCTTCTTGGTGGCGAGAACAAGCGTGCACAGCCACCCCGAAGGCCGCTAGTTCCTCCACTATGGCGTGCCTGTATACGTGCAAAGATACAATATCAAATACATG
>CM034048.1:3410921-3427293 GCA_019804595.1 Bruguiera parviflora
GTAATTGAAATCAAAAGCAAACAAAAGTACAATAGAGATAAAAGAGTAACAAAGTATTTTTGTCACCGACCCTAGGCCTTTGGTCCCTCCGGTAACAAGAGCAGTCATCCCCTTGAGAGACCATCGCTCTTCCCTGGACATCACGGGTCCTGCAGCTGGGGTGTCCATCTTTTCTTCGGTGATCGGTGTGAGATAGACAGACTCCTTGGCTGAAGATGGTACAAAGCCTAATTGATGTTTATTGAAATTAAGATATAGGCCCCTCAATTATCATCCAAAACCCACCTCTTTAGCCTGTAGCTATCATGACGGTTCCTCAATCACGGACTGATGCTGATGCTAGTATTCGTTCATAATTCATTTTTTTATAAAAAAAATTTAAAAATATATTAATCATTGTTAGTTATAAATTAATTTATGAAAAATCAATATAAAATTCATATTCGCCGAACCGACGCGGGTCACCCCCAATCAACAAATGAGAAAAAAAAAAAAATCATTCAAGCAGGTCTAGGTGAGGTACCAAATCCCTTTTAAGAACTAATTAATGGCCGGCCACTTAATTTTTTTAGTATTTCAAAAAAAGAAGATTACTTAAGGAATGACCATGCGTTGACTCTCATGCTTGATGCAGGAGCCATACTTGTCCGTAAACCGTAACAAATAATTATTTGATAAAATAATTATAATTTAATTATATAATTATGAGTAACATAATTTGCGCATTAGAACAATCGACAGTTATGGGACCATTTAGGAGCCACAAGTACTTGTGTACATCCCTTAGTACTTGGCTTCTCCATAAATGTTGACAATAGTCTATACTCCTCTGCCCCCTATGATTGATCCGCACTCTTACACCATTCATGGTGGCAAGTACGGATAAGGCATCCTAAGATAACATCAGTTATCGCTCCAGTATCGTCCACAAAAGTTCTTCGGACAGAATAGTCTTTGAAGATTTTTTTTGAAAAAAATAAACAAATTGATCTTTTTGTTAGCATAGGCCTATGTTCATTGTAACTTTTTAATGACTAAGTAACAAGTTATACAGGATCCTTCATATAAAGTTTAATTGGGCAAAATTGTAGATTGTATAAAAAGACATGAAATGGGAAAGAGTAGGGTGGCATTGATGGGAATGTGCTCAATTATGAATATGATGAACATGCAAAAGTTGTTAATCCTTTGAAACCCCAAGCTTCTGCAGGAAAAACATGTGGCTTCCCAATAGTCCTTTCAATGCACTGGTCATTTAGCTCAAGGGATAAGAAATGAGCAGACTTAGATTTTGTTTGAGTCTGTTTAAAAGTGAAACGAAAACAATAGGTGGATAGTTTATCTAGCTTAAGCTAGCATCCATGTGTCAGGGATGATAAATAAGTTGGAGGCAATAATATTGTAAAATCAAAGGCCAGTGGTGCAAGCTGCAGATTAAGCATGGCAATGCTGCTGGTTCCTATAATGATTATTTCCAGCAGCAATTCTGCCAGGGGTCGAGAACAACACCAGAAGAAAGCTTCGATTTTCCATCATGAGCCATATGGGCTGCAAGTTAAAACCAAGATAGTGAGATAGGAAACTATGGTGTCCAAAAGTAGTGCGAGGAAAAAAAATTATATGTTGCTCCAAAGGAACCCAATCAAATCATATCATACTTGGGTATCTTAAACAGTGCAGCTCTTGTGCAAATATTACCTAAGAGCTCACCTAATAGGATGCTGAGTTCCTGCACAATGGAGAAGCCCAAGCCCTGAAGAAATAACAGTTATCAAAACAAGCAGAATGCTTCAGTCTCTTGCCCTGACCCACTGTCTGAAGGAAGTAGATTAGTTAAAGAAGGGATAAACTTTCATGATTGTTGGATAGTCTATCGTCTTGATATTCCACTTACTTGCATGATGCCACTTAAACCTGGCAAATTATGTATTTTAAGAGATAAAAACGGATATATTATGGACAGATATATAATCAACCAAAGCAAAACCACAATGAGCATATAACAAGAGAAAAATATATCCTTGGAATGTAATTCGGGCATCTCATTTTGATGCCAAAAAGAGCTAGTGATACTTCTCATGGCCACCGAATGCAAAACCTGCTCAAACAGATTAACAAAAGTTTGCATTATTACAATCTAGTCATTTCAATGGAAAAATATTGAAACTAAACATTTCCATTCCTTGGGACCTAGAAAAGATGAATAACACCTTAGTACATAAGTTTTCAGAAAAAGCTACACATGGGCAGGACACTTAAAACATTATGATCAAAATTGAATGAAATAGCCAAATATTCTATCCATGAAATAATTAGTTTTAACAATTGACAAGAATGAGGTAAGGTTCCCAACCTTGAGCCTTGGATTGACAAGAATGATGGTTCATCTTGCATCAATCCCGGCTTTTATGTCCTGTATATTAGACCTAATGGTTGGAGAGACAAAAAGAATAGACATATTAGGCATTGTCAGCCAATTTTCTCCCCTGCTCGCTACATCCATACTACAATTCCTCATAGCATTTTCAGGAGCCACTAAGATGAACATGTCATATTTTTCATCCTCTCCTGAACCAACACATAAGAAAAGAAAGAACGAAGTGACTAACGAAATGAGATTCATTACTCAATAGAGAAGCAAAATATAGCATACACCATGAAATGCATCAATAGTCTTTGGAATTTCTTGTGTACTAAATTTTTCTTTGAAGACAGCTGCTGCAGAACAGATGGAACTAAGACCTATGGAACAGTCCGATATGTCTCTATATAAGCCTCTTGCATCTTATGCAGAAATGCAGCTTTCTTTGAAATGGCATTCTTTAATATGCCAAGCTAATATTTCTATCATTTGAAAGATAACAGTGGAGCAACAAAATTCTTTATATTTAAATTGGTGATACAAGTAAGACAATTTTCATCTTTGTGAGGTCATTTCTAAGTGGTTTAAGTTCATTTCCTAGCATGGGAGAGCAAAGCAGTTTCTTGCACAAGCGGATGCAAGATTGTGTAGAAAGCTTTCAACAGTTTAGAGTGATATCATCACTGCTTGAGAATAATTACCTTAACAGCTTTAGGGTATAATATATGGTGACATATGAAGCACGATAATCAGAATAGTTGTCAATTCAATTTCATACCTATAGAACCAATGTTAATAAAGATCCCCGAGGCACCATAATCGCCTCAATTCATAAACTCCAAGATCTTTCAACTACCAGCAAATTAGACACTGACACTTGAACACAAACCTGAAAGAAGAATATCTTGATAACCTGATATAGGGAGCAAATTTTACATTGTTAACTCACTAGTTATTAAATAACCTTGACTCATTTCCCATCATCAGCAAATAAAGGGCAAGGATGCAAACAAGTTCCAGCAAGGAACCTACTCAATGTCCACCCTGTGCAGCATAAGACAATCAATTTTTAACAAAGTTAAGTAAAAAAGAAAATTCCATTACCATATCTGGGTTCAGCTCTGTCAAAATAGGGGTGATATTTCAGGAAAAATTAAATGGGTCTCAAGATACAAGGAAACACAATGCTACAGCTAGAAAATAGTTCCCATCATTGAAAACAGAAAACATGTTAATGTATAAATTTAGCTAATATCAAGCTAACACAACAAAATTCTGTTCCTTGGTTTTTGTGGTTTAACTTCTTTCCTGAGAAACTATATATGGGCCAGAAAAAGTGAAGAAATAACTATTAACACAAGTAGATTGTTTCACATTTGAAATTTCTTTAAACATAATTTCTTCCAATGAGATACTTCTTGGTTCTAGCAACAAATGGTAACATATCCTTTTCTTTCCTCATTTTGTTTGACTAAGAATTATAAACAGTAAGTAGTTCATGTTCTTTGAACAACCCCCCCCCCAAAAAAAGAGGTCAAACAGTTGAACAAAAAGGGATTCCTCCTAATGTCAGAGTCCTTATGAAATCAGCTATGTAATAATGGATTAATTGCAGAAGCATAGAGTGAAAGATGAAAAAATGGACAAATTAAGCCTTTGAGGTTATAGATTGATATTCAGAGTGAGTGCTAATCACATCAAGAAAAATATGCAACATATGCATAATTGTTACCTCCCCTGAAGCAAAACAAAGAAAAAGAAAAGCCATTGAAGATTTCCTTTCTCTAGAGGGATACTTGCCTACCAAGCACGTGCATTAGAATCCATCACTATAAATTTAAAATTATGAAGTGGTTATGAGATAGCCTGTACCTACTGCAAAGTAAATTTGAGAATAGTGGACCGGAAAAGACTTTAAGAAAGCCAAATGGCTTAAAGAATTCAACAAACACCCTTTAAGAAATATATGTTTCCTTGATTAAAAGAAATCGTGCTTCTCTATGATTTAAGAATAGGGGGGTCCCAAAAAGAAAAGATATAATTGTACCTGCAATTGTGTTCAACCATCATTTACAGCACCCCATGCAGCTTGCAGCACATCAGCATAGAGATAGTTCCTGATTGAGCTTGAATGAGGAATATTACTTAATCTAGTAGGAATCTCTCTCCATTTGTCCTTGTAAAGAACCAAAGGAAAGAAAGAAAAAAGAATAGGGGCACTTCCAGCCGCTTTTACCAGAACCAAACAAATTATGGAAAAGAAAATGCAATCCCTAACTTCTAAATGCACAAACCATAAACTATTTACCTGGATTCATGATGCCTGACTATCAGTTGATGACTTTTCAGGAATGGTAAACAGAACAGTTTAACGTTGGAAAAATCAGATAATTTGAGGTTGCTAAAGGTAGAAATCCAAGTGTCTCTACAGTTCATGTCTGAGATCAAAATTTATCGTCTGCAAAAACATTCATCAAATTGCTGGAGTATATTAAGCTTTGAGCTGCATGATTTATTATGAGCTTACAACCACAAATCTTTGAACATGTACTTCCTCTAAACAGTAAAAGACTGATGGTACAATCATGAAGCTTTCCCCATAAAGGGCATTCATGAATTAGAAACAGCTTGGAAGAGCTATCAAGAACAAGAGGCAAAAGAATCTAGTAACATTTCTAGGTGAAAGGATAGTGTGAATGAAGAATAGAAGAAAAATTATTAGCTTGAAGAGTCCTATTCCTCGTGCTAACTAATGTTCTTATGAAGACTAGCATAATTCTCACCTTTAAGGCCATGAGGAGATCCTACAAGAAAATGTCAATCCCTGTGGAGGAAATTTGAAAGTCAGCCATAAATTCTCAGAAGTTGATAAGAAAAAGTAGGCAGATGAAAATTTTTAATCCTGTTGAGAAAACAAAATAATGGTCATGAAACAGACAATAGGTTTTCATTCCAACGAACTTGATGGTAGCAGAAAGATGTGAGTGGGTAACTAAAAAAATATTAAGCTAACTATGAAGGACTGATTTTTGCAGTATCAGATAGATTTAAAATCCATCAAGAAGAATATCAAAGTGCCACACATACTTCAAATCCAGGAGAGGTAATTCAGCCTGAAAAGATGGGCCATCAGAGAAATAAGCTAGAGGAAACATGCATAATACTTGCCACAACATGAAGCACTAACCAGACTTGATCAGTTTTTGTTGCTGTGCTTGAGACACCAAGGAATCAATTCCCTGGAATACTACTTTTGGGAGGTTCCCATCGATCTGCATTTGAAAGGGATAATAAAATGACTAGACATATTGACAGCAGGTTCACATGGGAAACGATGGAAGAAAGACAGATGGTATGATTAGTTCTTACATATTTCTTAAGCATACAACCACACCTTGCCCCATTCTTATAAGCTTTTCCAATCCATGTGCATAATATCTCACTTCTACATTGATGTCCATCTAGATTCATCCATCCACAAGAAAAAGGGGAAAGAAACATCAAATACTTGACTAGGAAATCATGTGTCAGACCATGCAGTAAAAAGACATGGTGAGAACAAAAACCAGTAATAAATTTCTTAATTAGGCCAAAAGGTAATTATCACGAAATAAATTTAAAAAAAAAAAAAAAAACTAGTTGGATTTTTCTCTCAATCCGCAAAATTTGCAGTTTTAGAGTGCATCCAAGAAAAACTGCAGTTGGCTGTTATGAGGTGGATGGATCATTCATAATCAATGCATTGACTTCCCCAAACCTGAATTAACTAGGCTTCATCGTTCTAGACTACATCAAGAACAAGAATAATGCAACAGATCAATTAAAACCTAAGTTATTCAGTGAATAAAGCTACATATCACAGATGTGCATCTCAGTTGTGCCCGCCCTTATTTTATGTATCTTTATTTTATGTTTATTGCAACAGTAACAATTGCAAACAAAAACACATTTATGAAAATACAAATGATTAATGGTCATAAGTTTTAGGTAAAAAATAAAAATAAAAATCAGGCACCACTGTAATGATATATGGAATCCCAAACATGCCAAAACCAGTGCTGATCAGTCCGCAAAACAATAATACCAAGATAAAAAGATAATATAGAGATTACTAGATTATTGGCACATATGACATCACTAGATTCTCCTAGGTAAAAGGCTGACAAGGTTCTTGTAAACCCACTATGCTTTTTGGACCTTCACTTAAGATCTGGAATCAATTACCTTGTCCAGACATCAAAAAGAATTCCAAAATGAACCTAGACGAGACACCAATATTGAATTGAAAGCTCTGTTTGAAGACCTCATTGCAACTACATCCCTTAAAGACTTAGAGATTCCGGCTCAAAAAGGCATCCTTTAAAGACTTAGAGATTCTGGCTCAAAAAGGCATCCTTTCAAGACTAAGAGGAAGAAAAGGAAATGCTTAAACCTAAAAGGATTAAAAAGGAAGAAAAGAAAATCCAGAATTTAGCATTTGAAATAACAAAAAGAAAATTAAGAAATGCATTTGATACTAATTGAATAATGTGCAGTCTGCAGATCGAGGACCTTACCCCACTCTTGCCACAATTCATCGTGCCTTTACCATGACTGTCGACCTACTACACCTCTCCAAATAGGTATCTGGTACAATAAAAGTTAGAGCAACAGATGTGATCAGTATGAAATTAAAATATCAAAGCAGCAGCATGATTCAGGTAAAACACAGACAAGAAAGTGAAAAAGTACAGATAGAGGCAGCAAACATTTTGAAGCATCGCCAGCCAGGAAATTTTATGCACCATGACCTTTAAAAACCACTCAAACTCACCATTGAGGATATAAGTGTTTACATTTTAGATTTTAAGCCTCAAACTTGTGGGAAAAATGGAATTGTCTATTAAGTGCATTATTAACAACTATTCCACCCAAAAAATTTTAAGTAAAAAAGCATTAAGTTATACCTGCATTTTGGAATACAAAAGAAGAATATCTTGCAGAATAGGACTATACAAAGTGCAAATGACTTCATCTCAAAGTAATTATGACAACCACATGTACTGTTATTCACACAATCAATAATCTTGCACAGGTAACCAAACAAATCAGCTATGCACTCAATAACAAACTCACCATATATTGCAATTCCAAAGCAATTGCAGGTTAAATGAAGTTCTGAATCTGGTTAAGGCCTGGCACATAAATAACAATTCTCCAAACTCTTCTGTTTTTTTTTGGAGTAAACACAATAACATCCAAAGTGAAAGTAACAAGAAATTTGAAACTATGAAACCCTTGAATTCTCTACAAGCAAAATAAACTTCTTAGCTAGTACATTATTTAAGCTTAGGAAAAGTAGGTTCCAACACATATTTAAAAAATAAAAAAATATATAAGAAAAGTAGAAGAGGAAGAAGAAGAAGGAAAAGAAAACCAAGAAATTCATATACACAGAAAGACCATATAATTGAATGAAGCTTTATTAACAACGTGAGATTTGTATAACTGACAAAAAGAAAGACAACAACAGTAGCCATTAGACCTTTAAAAGAAGTAAAACACAAGCGTTAGCAAGGAAATTTGACTCCACAATGAATCAAAATGATACAAGAAAGAAGAAAGAAATTAAGAGAAAGATCCAACACCTTTGCAACCTTCGCACATGTACACAAACTACAAACCAAGAAGGTTTATGAAAACAAAAAATCAAGGGAGAAAAATCAAATAAACTGTTAAAAAGTACCATCAAAAGAGAGACAGAAAAGAGAACAGACGATAACAAGCGGGAATACAAATTTCTTGAATCGAACTGACTATAAATTAACCGGAGGAACAATTAGAAGTTAAAAAGTTACGGCCATATCTAAAGAAAGAAAGAAGACGAACCAAAATTTCAAGAAACAAAGAAGATGACAGAAAAAAGAGGATTGACAAAGAAAAGAAACGTTAAACAGCGGCACTATATGTAATACAAAAAGAAAAAAAAAAGTAGAAAAAACAGTAGAGAGTTCTTCAACTTAACTGACTCTGAATGATCAGAATAACAATAAAATATTTCCTTTTTTTTTTTTTTTTGTGAATAACAATAGAATATTTATATTGATCAGCAACTACACCGGTTGTTAAACCTCAAGAAGAACAAATATAAACTATAAGCATGGGAAATCTGACACCTATAACCAAAAAAGAAAAAAAAATCATCCAAGAAATAAAGAGAGAGATAAACCGAAAGAGAGATTCAGCAAATTTTTAACCCAATCAATACAGAGCCTCGAGTACGAAAACACAAAGATTAAAAAGGAAATTCAAGAAAGAAAATAGTATGTACACAGCACTAAGAAAAAAAAGCAATAGGACAAGAAAAAACAAGAACAAAGAAAGAAGAGAGAAACAGTAGAAAAAAAAGAAAGAAAAAGAACGAGAGGAATGCATATGGAAATTACAATGCCTCTCCTCTCCGTCACCACCGTGACGGAGCTGTTACAGGGGCTGCGGCTGCGGCTGATACAGGCGCTGCGGCTGCTATCGCAGCTGTTCCTCTCCCAATCTGGAGGCAGGAGAGGGAGGGCGACTCGCAGCGATTACGATGCTATGCGGTTGTTTCTTTCTGGAATGTGCGGAACCGAGGACACGGAGTGCTTTTATATGCGCCTCGTAGGAGCGGGGGGTTGGTTCTTTGAATGGAATCCCTACGAGAGAGGGAGACTCATTTATTAATTTAAATTAATTAATTATGAATCAGGACGAATCAGGTTTGAACAGCTCAACAGCTTAAGACCGCGAGCCAGTAAACGCGGTCAATGTTATTAATTGGAGTCAACGTAGAAAATATAAGACGGCAAAAGAAAATCCCTTGACCATTAGGACTCCTTTTAAATGAATGAAAATTATACCACTATACGCCATCCCGTTTTATTTTGACCAGCTTTATTTATTTATTTATTTTTGAGAAATTTATTTTGACAACCTTACTAACGGTTGGATTTTTAGTGACATTTTTTTGTTTTTGGTGGGGTGGATCATTTTAAAAATCATGAACACTAAAACTTAATTTAGATATTTTATCATCTGTTTATGTTTGGAAGTAAATTTGTGCATAGTTTTTACGTTTGCTCCTTCCCAAATTTTTCATCCTCTTATTTTTCATCTTTTCTAAAGACAATAACATTTTTGAACAATTGAAGACAATAACATTCTTTTTTGTGGTCTTTTTTTTTTTACATCATTTTCCTTCTTCTCGTTTTCTTCATTGCTTGGTGAAATAGACTCTTCGATTTTGATGGGGTTGAATACCGGCTTCAATTTGTTCAAAAGAAAAAAAAAAAAAAGGTTATCTTCATATAAGGTCGAACATTAACGAGTGCACACAGGATCCTGCCACGTGAGGGACAAAGAGAGGAACCTAGCAAGAACGGCTCTTAATTGTGATGGATTGACTTGGGCCACTGTATGCTTTTCGGCAATATCTGTGGTCGGTAACTTGATGCTGTTTTTTTTTTTTTTTTTTTATCCTTTTTCCGCTCTTTCCTTTAAAGGGGTGCAGACGTTCGGAAAAGAGGGATTCGGGAAACAGAAGCTCGAATTCTTGCCTCTCAAATGACCACAAAAGTCGGCTGGTCAGATAACAATGATGCTTTTTTGATTCATTGTGATATGAAACAAGCGATTTCATATATGGATTTCACAAAACAACTGGGCCATGCACAACTTTCCCCGATAGTTGGTCTGCAAATTTAAGCCATTTTGATGGTCATCCGCGAAACAATTTGATCGGGGACAAGTCGGTCGGCCTCTGGGCTTACAGACTCGTCGGTTGCAACGATATCTGTCGTCCCACCAGCTGGATGCCCATTACTTTCTTCTTTTTAATCTTCACCGGAAGGTTAGTTTTTCTCCTTTTCTGTTTGCTAACGATTTCCGCTTCCGCTTTGATTCCCTCATCTCATTCTTATGGGAGAGAAAATGCTTTGCCTGTAATTTGTCGTCGTGGTTCCATTCGGAAGAAAATATGAACTTCAGTTATGGGCTTTCTCAATGGGCCACCTTTTGTACCCATTTTCACAGTTACGGGCTACTATGTCCACAGCTCTATCATTTAAGAATTCTAAGGGCTGCTTGATTAATGGGCCGAATTTTCGGCCCAAACCTAGCTCTTGTTCACCTCGACTCAAAATGTAGTTTAAAACGTTAAGAGCTTACAATTTAGACAGCCTTCGTTTTAATCTATTTTTAATTGGTAATCCAGCCAGGGTCAAGCTATGGTCTGGTCTTGGTGTACAAAAGTGTAATTAATTAGAAAACGTCGCTGGACGTGAATTTGACGTTCACACTGAGGTAGAAATTTAAGGCAGGGACGACGCCGTCCAATAAGAGGGAAAAGAGAAGAAAATGCTAAGTACCTCGTAGAAACGTACAGCGGATCTAAATATTTCCTTGCGTGGGCATGTCGTTCTTCATTCTAGTTTATAATTTCTTAGAGAAACAATGGAGTCAATTTGCCGGCCAAAGATTAGTCAATTTTTTATTTTTATATTTTACTTCCTTTGAATGAGTGGAGAAAATTCCCCTTGTTCATACGCACATCCTTGCGTTGTGCGTTCATCAACATCATATTGACAGTTCAAGCAATTACGCGTGAAAATAGTTGTAGAGGGATGACGCAATTAACAAAGCCAATGTGCTACTTAATTTCACAAAGCAGGATTTGGCTATGATTTTAAGAGTATAAAATCTAAAATCAATAAAATTAAAAAAAAACTTAACATAATTTATATTGTCTACGCATTTTATCACTTAACGGGTTTAGACCTTTAAATGGATAGTAAATTCAAGTAATTGTTTAACAGAGCCATCAATGTTGCTCATGATACTATTGGAATCCAACGCATGAAAACCGTTGGCTTTCTGTGCACTGCTCCATCCAGTGCCAAGAAACTGACAACAACAGATACTTCTTGAAACATGGAAGAGTAATTCTTCTTTCCTTGCCGTGTTCGTTAGTGTTGGGAACTAGAATACACACAATCTTTTAATTCATTTTATCAAACAAGTTCTCTCGCGCAAGCAACGACGGACCCCTCTCGCACATAATTTTGTCGCATGCTTCGTTTTTTTAGGGACGAAGATAACGATGTTCAACCAAATACAAGATTTTGATAGTTTATTAATTGATGGGTGTCTCTCATTTGAGACAAGACGCAGTACAAAACTCTAAGTTAGCCAGTCAAATGGTTGAATTCTCGGTCTTTGCTAAAGACATCTGCTGAAGGTACAAACGGAATTTTTTGTTTTCAAATTCAGGATCACTATCGTGCATAACAGAACGGACAGCAATTTGTTAAGAAAAATGCTCTCTCACATGAGATAACCTTTTTCAATCCTAGATGCCCCTTCAAACTAAAATTAAAAGCTTTTCAATCGGCTGTGAAACTCATTCTCAAGAAAACAAATTTATTTTTTAAGAGTTAATTATGTAGTAAAATTTTAATATTCATATATATTAAAATTAATACATATTCATTACAAATTAAAAATTAATATTTAAATAAAAATTAAATAATTAAAATTTATTTGCTCTGATTTTAATATTAAATTAAAAATAAACACAATTTAAGATAAAAGACTCGAGGATCTTTGTGATTAGTCAAGTGAAAAAAGAAAAGGATAATGATTTAGAACACCTAAAAGTAGATGATTAAAAAAAAAAAAAAAACCTAGACCGAGTCAACAAAGTGGGCGTCACCTGGGTCTAACGGGGTGTGAATTTTGGTGTCGCGGCTTGGATCATCCGAGTGTGACCCATCCTCTTGTCTCTCTTTTTTAAAAATAAAAAATAAATGCCATTCCGTTTTTTTTTTTTTTTCTCTCTTTCTATTTCCTTACTTTTTCCTCTCATGATACATAACTTTTTTCTCGGTCTATTTTATGATTTATAAATATAATTTTATATTTATATCTTTTATCTATTTGTATTTTTTAATTATTATTGTATAATATTTTTAAATTAATAAAATTGAGAATTTTTATATAATTATTTGATAAAATATCAAAATTATTAAATATTATCAGTAATATTATAAGTTAATTAAACTCTAATTTTTATAATAATATTAAAATTTAATTGAATTTTGGCTTTAATGACATAAAAAGAAATTTTGTTTTATTTTATAGTCAACTCTAGTTGGTTTGCATGAAGACAATCAAGAAGAGTTCACATTTGGCTACAAAGAAGAGGGAAAAATGGAAAAAAAAAAATGAAGGACCCATATAATTAGAAAATTGAAGTTAATTATGTTAGAGTTTAATTGTCTTGATATTATTGTTATTTCATTATACAAATATTTTATAATTTTATTAATTTGATACAACATTATATAATAATTAAAAAGTACATATAAATAATATAAATATAAATATAAAATTTTATTTATTAATTATATAAGAACTAAATACATTTAAATTTTTCTATAATAAAAAATTAATTTTATTTAAATATTAAAATTGTTTTAAATTGAATTCAATTAATATGAATTCTATTAAGTTACTAATAATATAAAAATATATAAACTAAAATATTTAATTTTTATATAAATATTAATTTTTAATCAATGACAAAGCTCAATTAATTTTATTATTTTTCATAATTTTAATTTAATTTTATAATTATTTATAATATTTCCTTTAATTTAACATAACATTTAATTTTAAGAAATTAATTTTTCAATTATCATTACTAGTATTAATAAGTAATAAATTTATTAGGAGTTTCAATGATTAATTTTAATCAATTTTTATTCCACATTTGAATTTTGTGCCATACTAAAATTTTATTTTTTACTCTATTTTATCGCAGAGCATTATAATGCTCACACGTCGTTGCTGCTCATTGTCGAAACTCGGGAGCACCCATCTTTCGACACCGAAGCTGTCGATCTATTTCCTCCTGGCGAAGTATAGGAAATTTCATTGAAAAACGGTCAACATCACTGCCAGTCTCTCCTTTCATCGTTCTGTGAATGCTAGACCTTGCTACTTCGTTATCTATACTCCATTCGGCCTTAACTGACCGTCCTTCAACGAACCTCGTATATAAATTATTAAGAGAATTATATGATACGTGGAAGGATTTATGATTATGACTTCTTTTTTTTTTAATCTAAAAATCGTATTCTTATAAATTATTTTAACAATAATTAAAACGAAAATATTGATAATTATTAAAATATTTTTGATTAATATTTTAATTTTAAAATTATTATTTATTTTATAATCATTTAAAAATACTTTATTCCTATATTTTTAACTTATGAAATAGAGTATTCAACTCTAATTTCAAATACTTATTATTTATTATGTAATTTGTTGAGTAGAATTTATATTTTAGTTGAAAGTTTTATAAAAATATTTGTCGATAATATTTTTAACCAATTTAATAAAGAATCTAATGATATAAAGAAAAAATAAATATATTGATATTCATTTGTATTTTTTGAAAGATTAAATTGATAAATTAAGAGAGAGAGAGAGAGAGATTGAATTAGTAACAAACTAAACGCGTATTAAGTAGCAGTGTGCGCGAAAGTTGTACTAAATTAGAAGATCCAATTGCCACCTGATTTTGTCCCGTTTTTCTCCCGAAAACAAGAGGAAAGAGAAGGCAAAAGGGCCTCAGTTTGTCTTTGCCTTTTACTAAAACAAGTATTGTTCGCAAAATCAAAAAGTCTTAATTATCTTACGTTACTGACACTTTTTTGTCCTACATTATTCCGAATAAAATATTGTAAGACAATTACACGAAGATTATCGTATGCGACAATCATCAATGTTTTTCAAACTAGCATTGAAAGGTTAGCATATTCAAATGGCTTGCTCATTAATTACGGAAATGAATAGCTTAAGCTAGTAGCTAGCAAGGCTATTGCTTTAATGGTGAGAGTAATACATACACGAAATCTTATTGTTTCTTTCACAAAATATATCATATTCACCGTAATACAGTAACATATATACATGCTTTGAGTCAAAACAAACAGTTGCTAAATTCTAGTCACTCAGTGTCATATCTCACCCATCGTAGGTACCCACATTTTAATAGTTCCTAAACCTTTATTGTCTGCCCTAACAATCCCCCCTCTCTCTCTCTCTCTCTCTCTCTCTGTGCATTATCGAGTCAAGAAATAATTAGTGAGGGTTCATTCGCGAGCGTTCACTCTCTGTTTTTTTTATTTAAAAAAAAAAAAAAAACTAGGAACAGTTGAGAAAAAAGGACAAAAAATTAATCCCCAGGATAAGAATCTGCAGTGAGACTTGAAGAACATTTTAGTTCAGACCTCCAGAACATCACACCTTGAATTAACCTTGATATCAAGCCACTAGCCAAAGAGAAGAGTTTTATTGGATGGCAGGAAAAGTTTGATTGTGCCCTGGATACTGCAGGTCAAAGATCTCGTGGTTTACTAGGGGGAAAAAAAAAGAAAGAAGACAAAGTAATTTTGGTAGAACCTCTGCAGAGAAGGCAAACAAGTCATTTGCCAAAGTCCAACCCTGAGATTTCTAAAAATGCTTTTCTATTCTGGTTCCAAAAAGGAGAAAAACCAGTTTTCAAAAATCAAAATTCCAAACTGAGTTTTCAGTAGAAAATAGCTTGCGTCTTGTCTCAAAAGAAAGAAATAACAAGACGACAACAAGATACCTTCAAGCGATCATGAACGTGGGTTTTCAAAGACATAGGCAAGAGAAGCTCTGCGCCTGCCCAACGAAAGAATTGATATTAATTATCATCTAACTAAGACCCGTCTATTTTATTAAGTCATCGTACCGTCTTCTTCTTTGCTCTTGCGTAACAATAAAATTTCCTACCGCTCACTCCCCCTTTCTAAAAAATAATCATTAATATTAATTCTATTATTGACAGTAAACTTCGATTCCAATTGGAGTACAAGGGCAACAATCTAATTAGAATGTTTTAGGTCACACTTCTTTTATGGGGGGACTATTCTGAAGACTCGTTGCATCATTTTCTGGGGGGGGGGGGATGAACGCTAATGAAAGAGCACAAAAGATAAAGATTATCTAATTTGATTTTGACCGAGCCAAAGTCCGTTTACACATGAAATGTTTCCATCTCAGACAAAACAAGAAACAAGAAAAGTTCAAATGGTGCTCGGATAGAGTCAAGTCCTACAGCCGAGAAAACAAAATTACAAAGACTACCATCCACTTAAGGGTATACTTAGTCATTTTAAGGGGTCTAAGATTTCCAATAGTAAGTTTTCAACTTGATCTGTATACAAAAGAAAATCCAATGAAGGTTCATAAGCATAAATATTAATCTCTAAAATAGATGCAAATTTTAACCTTTTAGAGAATGTGTAAAATCTTCAGTATCTATAAGATCTAATTATTAAATTATATAAAATTTTTTCTTTCAATTTTAAAATTTGATCCTTAGTTTTTATGAATTAGAAATAAAAAAAAAATGTGTACAATTATTAAATTAACCTTACGCGAGGAAAGATTCAAAGAAAAAGAGGGAATGGCAGAAACAGATAAAATAATAATAATAATGTATACAAAGTAATAAACATGTGGGACCCATTTATTTTTCAGTTAATATTGTATACCGAATATAACAAAAGAGTGAATTTTAGTTCTGTAAATATTACTTCGTACCAAACACACACTAAAACGTAAAAACGAATATCAAAATTCGAAGGAATTATTAAAGGGAAGATGTATATTGGGAAGCGTACGGGCGGTTCATTCACTCTTGTACATTTCAATTTTTTTTTAGTAATATTGTAATGAATAATGATGAGAGTAACACAAAATTTAATAATTTTTTTTATTAAATGATATGTCATATTTTGTAATCGACACAATATGACATAATGACTCTACTAAGTGTAGAATCCCAATAAGGAAATTAAAAATAATTGGCCCACATTGTATGTCATGTCATTTAGCAAAAATTTTTTAGTATAAAATATCCATAATATTACCCTGCTATAATCTGTTTTTTTTTTTTTT
>CM034048.1:3427303-3447717 GCA_019804595.1 Bruguiera parviflora
TTTTTTTTTTTTTCAGGGATACCCTATTATAATCTTGCTTGATTAAAACATGGAAGACATTCTGATGTAACCTCCCCCCCCCAAAAAAAAGGAGAAAAACGGGATTAGTCGAAAAATGTAAAACTAAAACCATTTGCATTCACATTGAGGCCGCCTCTCTGACGGTAGGTTTTCACATTTTTCCGAAGATCTTCTTTTCTGCAAACAATTTCTCGTTTAAAATGAGAAAATTGCTTTCTCTTATTGGTAATTTGTAGAGACTAATATAAAAATTTGAATCTAAAATTAAAAAATTAAATAATTTTATTATTAAATTTTGTGACTAATAACAATTAATTTCTGTTGATGGTATCCTCTTTCTAAGACTTGAGTCTTAAAGCGAGGCCAGCCCAGCTAAGGGGCTGGTCAATCTCCCGGCTAGGCTTTAAGCATCTTGCCTCATTTATTCTTTTCAGTTATTACCGTTCTGTTTCTTCCAATTTCATGGTGTTCCACGAAGATATAACTTATTCCTAATGAAATCCCATTGCCAACTGTACAAATGCAATCTCAATCTCATGTTACGTAGTTTCACTTGACACTCATAAATTAAACGGAAAACGGGTCTAGATCCGGTGGAATTGACCTTAATAATTTACTAGTGGTCAGTAGCCCACACGGCACTTACGTATCATGACAAAATTTTACTTGTTACCGAGAAAAAAAAAAAAAAAAAACTAGTCTATACGACGAGGCATGTGTCTGCTTCTTGGATCTTCGTTAAATTAATGAAGTATTGCAGCCCACATGTTTTTCCAGTGCACAAATCGTTTCCCACATTTTCATCTAATCCGTTGCTACATGAACCCCAATTCGTCAAGTATGATATAGTTCTCGAGATTGCTGATCATTCCGTGGGCATTCATTCAAGCCCAATATTTAGCAATTTGTTTCCTTGGGGAGGATTCCTTATATCAATTTCCTAAGAATCAAACGTTTAAGAAATCTACTTCGCTCATCCGTAAAAGGTTTTCATATATTAATTATTAATGGAACACCCAGTTGATCATATATTAGAAATAATAATATATTATTAACTATTGCGTAAATTTCATTTCATTAATGTAAGAAAAATCTTGATAATTTCTAGGTGCATGCTTGCCTATTTTGTCAACTTTGTATCCACTTTTGGACCATATTGAGGCTGCCTTCTTGTGTTGTATTAAACTTGCCACTTTGAGATGATCATCCTTCCGTCGTCGTTCAGCCTTTCGAGCATCGTGCTTTCCTTCTAGGTCTGTTTGGGTTACCACCAGTTAGCATACTTGAGACCCAAAAAAATAACAAATAAAAATGATCTCTCTCTCAAGAGAGATAATTAGCACGAAAAGGAATTTCTTAACATGGATTGAAGCAAAACAGTGCACCGAGACTCTTGCTATTGAAAGCTTCACGGAACCAATTATTTTCTATAAATTTTATAAGTCGGGTATTGATCACCCATCTCATAGGGGCCAGATATCTTTAATGGACGCTATGGCCTTTCGGTTCCTAACTTTTACCCAAGATTTAATTAATAGGTACTAGTATTGTTGGAATATATGTCATTCCCAAAAGCATCAGGATAGGCATAATTATGCGAACATCTTATCAGGTTACAAAGTCTAATTGGTCAGATTAGTCTAACCGGTGAACTATAAATAGGACAGCAGATTAATTAGATTGACTTTTTCTCGATTTAATTTTTTTAAAAAAAATTATACATAGATATTTTGCCACTAAATATTTAAATTTAAGGTCAAACTACTTCAAATATCAAATTAAACATTTAATTCAATCAAAAATTATTTTAATAATATTTCATAATATATATTCATACCTTACTTTGAAATGATCAATTTATCATGAAATAACAAATAAATGGATAAACCCCCTTTGAGTCCTATTTGTTCTTTATTTTTAGTATTCATTTAAATAAATTATATATATATATATACAAACCGATTGAATGTGCACCCATATGGTGAATTTTAATCACAATTATTATATTATTTAATGAATAATAAATTAATTAGTATATTTTTTAATAAATAATAAATTAAATAATAGAACCTATTCGTTATTGGTCTAGTCATATATATCATTGTTTCTCTTTCACCATCCTCCGAAGGAACACGAGGACCAGAAGAATAACATTTATATTACTCTACATGGTGGCCTGTGTTTGAAACCAACCACAAAACCCCAAAAGAGTAGTTACACTGAGACATCCAAAATAAGCTGGACGCCCATTCACCTTCCAAATAATTTCTCCGAGGCCAAGAGCAATCATCTGAACACCGCCCTTTTATCTCTCCGGCTGCCTATTTTAACCTATATATTTCGTGATATATAATCTCAAAAATCTAGTCTCTGATACACATATCGTACCATGGAGCAAGCGCGGTATTGGATGTGGACTAAGCAAAATCAAGGTTTGAATTCTCATCTTCAAGCGTCAAACAAACCTTCGTATGACGATTCGTGGGAAGAGCAAGCTTTTGCAGAAGATGCAGCTGGGCCACTTGGAGGGTGCATATGGCCTCCAAGATCTTATTCTTGCAGCTTTTGCAGAAGAGACTTCAGGTCGGCTCAAGCTCTGGGGGGTCACATGAATGTCCATAGAAGGGATAGAGCGAGACTGAAGCAGTCTCCAACTCCCCACAATGAAGTTCCTCAAAATGACCGCCAAAATCCTCACAATCACATTCAAAACACCTTAACAGCTTTTGGTTTGCAATATCCATCTCAATTATATACCTCGGTATGCACCCCTAATCTTAATTCTGATCCTGGTGTCATTCCATCTCCTTCTCCATCATCTAGGGTTTCCACTACACCTGCTCAGGAGAATTGCTCCGAGAAGGCCTTTTTCCCTCTCTCTTCTTCTTCTGTTATTGAGGAAGACCACAAATGGTCCTCTGGATCTTGCCCTCCATCAATGAATTCAAGGCTAAACATTGCTGAAGATAGATGTCACCATTTCTCCGATCCAACGAATACTGAAGCAGAGAAGAAGTCAATAATATTGAAATCTGGTAGTAGTGCTGAAGTAGATTGTGTCAAAACTGACTTATCCGTAAGCTTGAATTTGGTTGTTAGACGAACTCGACCGACTATTTCAGATGG
Organism: Bruguiera parviflora; assembly: GCA_019804595.1. NCBI lineage: Eukaryota > Viridiplantae > Streptophyta > Magnoliopsida > Malpighiales > Rhizophoraceae > Bruguiera > Bruguiera parviflora. The sequence continues at coordinate 3,430,451 of CM034048.1, forward strand.
TGAAGAGGAGGCTGTGGGCTGCAAAAGAAGGAGAACTGAATCGGGCAAACTTAAATCATCATTTCCTTTCTCTCTGAAGTCAAATTCCGTTGATAGGCTTCATGTCCAGTCTGGGGTTTTCGAAATTAGTCCTTGCTTCCGCGAGGAAGTGGATCTCGAACTGAGGCTTGGTGACCCACCTAAGGTGACGTAGTCGCAAAATTCGAAGCACCAGTGGGGTACATATCACTGTTTGTTACTTGATAATTGTTCTGATTTTCCCTTTGACTTTGATTTTCTTGCTTCGATCGTGAGGTGAAGAACAAGGGCTCTTTCTTTGCTTGGAGTTTGATTTGATCACTTTATGTCCTTAATGATTTGCAGGGTGCATGCAAGAATAACAATATACGGATGAGAGAAATCCATGAATCTCATCTATTTTAAAAGTTGATATAACTTTGTACAATAGTGATTAGAGATTTAAATTTACATATTCATTGTTGGTTCAACCGATCATTACCAAAGTTCTTAATCATGGAGAACTAAGAATGGATACGATGCCTCACTGGTACTGGCTAGCTTAATTCATCCTCTTTTTTGTGCTTTTATTGCCAAATTTACCAATGAAATAATTGAAACACTTTTCCATACGAGAAGGAACATTTATGCCAATCATAAAACTTTAGTTTTCAATGCCTTACTGTCCACTCTTCTCAGACCTAAGGAAATGAAATTCATCACTTGTTACGTGTCGAATTTAGGGTATCCTGCGGTTTGAGATTTTTAAGAATAATTTACAGCTGCGGTGCATATATGTCCAGAACTTAATTCAAGCTGGAATTTCGTCTGTTGCATACATATGGACACAGAGATATCAATAATGGCAGCTTGGGGTCGTGAGGTAGTGAGATTGTGAGTATGAGTCGGGTTTAAGGGGGCGAAGGAACTGGCTAAAAATGCATGGGTTAATGTGCTAGCTCTTTTTCCCATTCATTACTCCACTGACATTTCATCAGAAACAAAAACTAAACTAACCCGCAAAATACACACAGATTGGTTTTCAAAGGACACATAAAGTCAGATATATCAAAACATCGATTCCCTTTTTTCTTGTACTTTTGCCATCATTCATGATCTGATCTGCTCTAGTTCCAATTACTTTCCTCGCATAAGTCCATTTGCTTCTGTTCCGATCTAACACTTTTCTCTCTCTGCTTCATAATCCCGCCAAAAAATGATACCAACTCCGGGAATCACTCCATTTAAGTATTCTCCGAGACATTACAATATGCTTTTCTTTAATCAGAAAGAGAATATTATCGCATCATGACTCATAGGCGTTATCTATGCATCTTTTGTTTCTTCTTATGTATAAACAATTAACTATGCGGCTTTCCCATTGTAAAATCCAGAGAATTAGGGAATAAAATATGACTTAGCACTGTTAAGGATAAAAATTTTAAAAGAGGATTGTCAGAGGAGATGTCCGGTTCCTCTGTAAAAACCCTAGATGTCAATATGAGCTGTGTTTCTGGTTTCTATTAAAGGGGAACTTGATAGAACATACCATTAACTTAAATAGGATTTCCAGAGAAACTGAGGTCTGAGAAAGAGAGACTTCATACAGAAGGAATTTATATTGTACCCAACGAATAGTTTCCATTGTGGGCTAAGAATTGAAGATGGTTTAAATGATTTGAGGTCCTTTTTCATATGGGCTTTTCGGATTCTACGACGCATGCATGTGACTGAAACGGTAGACTTAGAGCAGATGATGCAATTGAAAGCGGGTCTAGAAAGGAAAGAAAGGAAAGTGGGATCGTTTGTCTTGATCTCTGCCAAGCACTATATCAGTGAAAGAGTTTTTTTTTTTTTTTTTTTTTAACTGATCAATGAAAGAGGGGGTTTAAACTTTAAAGGTGATTAGTTGGGGGTTTGTCTTCATTGTGATAGTGAGTTGGATAGCCCTGTTTGGTAACAACTAGCGAGGTCTGATGTACCGCAGAGTCTGAAAGAAGTCAAGGTGGGCAGTTGCAGGAGTGCACATGGGCATAGAATGTCGTTTTTCTATTTCTTTAACTAGTTAATATAGGGCTATGTGAGGGAATGGGAGAGGTAAAATATTCTCCAGCTCGCGTGGATTTTCTCCGTTAAGGGCATTTTGTAATTCCAAATCATAGTTTAAAGAATGAGAACTCGGAAGGAGTAATTCCACAGTAATTGGGTTAGTTCTTTGGAAGTAGCTTATTTATTATTTTTTTGACAACTAACAGCGTATATCTGCATGGAACAAAGTTCCTCCTCTCGCGAGCTTGATTCACGGACATATGACATCTGCTAGGTGCTCTCTTTCTGTTTTTTTTTTTTTTCTTTTCTTTTTTCTTTTTACCTTTTTTTTTTAAATGCTAGGCGCGCTCTCTCGCTGTTTGTGCTGAAATCATAATAGGCCCCGTCCCTTTCCATTTGGGGTGCCCCGTCCCTTTCCATTTGGGGTGTCCCAAAGTTCTGGACGAGGCGCCTTGTCAATAGCTAACACAATTATATGGACCAGGACCATCTTAAGGATTTTATTCTACTTGGGCTTTAACAAGAGTGAACTTGGACAAACGTGGGTTTAAAATCCTAACAGTAGAACCCAATTCCGAAATCCAGCCTAAATTTCCCCTTTGTGGAAGGCAGGGAGGTTAGAGCCCAATTAGATGACGTCGTCAACCAGTGTTGAAAAATATTGAAATTGGTGAGAGGAAAAAAGTGGGGAAAGAGTGCTGGCCCGGTGGATCCGCAAAAGCCTAATTCTGAATTAATCAAATCCGTCAATACGCCCAGGTATGCCCGCCTTTCCAAGAGCTCCGTGGGTTTTTTGAGCAGGAGGAGGCCTGCTGGGTTTTGGAGCACAACACACAACGCGAACTCGATTGATTGTCCCGGTCTCCCAGAGTCCATTTCTTTCTAGCACCCCAAAACGCTGATTTCAGAACATCCTGCTATTTTTTAGAGAACCGGATTCATATACACGATTTGAAAGAAACAGGGCCAATTCATATCATCATCTTTCTCATCGAAGGATATCATAACTTGAAATTTGAATTTTAAATTTGACATCTCCCCTGACTGACAGTATTCGGGTTAATACGTCCTTAAATCGAAAAAACTAACAAAAAGGATTGCTTATTTCTAGTTCGAAGACTGAGCGGAAAATTCTGTCAAGATCAAAATACCGGGTCAGACAGCAAGTCTGTATCGCAAGGTTGGCCCGAAATACGTATAGTGGAGGCCCCTCCAAATGTCAGTAGTGAAAATCCCTTTCAATTAAACTTAGCACAGCCTTACCATCCCCGCTCCAACCTTTTTTTTTTTTTTAATGGATATCACATAATGTTTCTTATCAAACGTATCGATAGGTTCCATTTTCTGTACCAAGAAATTTTTTTTTTTTTAAATAAAAGGCAAGCATCCGACCCAACTCTTAATTATAAATGATAGTATGAGACGTGGTTTTTCTTTCTTAAAGGAGAAAAAAAAACTTGTTAAATAATGACAAATTGAGACGTGAGATGGCTCACAATTCATTTTAGTTTCACCTAAGAAGCATCTCTGACATGGGAGACGCAGACCGGATTAAAGTTTAGACATAGAAACATAATTTTTATTTTGCTCAAGAAAAATAATCTTACTGTCGGTTGGTCTGCTCACATTTTTTTCCACGTGTCCTAAAGCATGATTTTCCAAATACGAATCGTTGCGAGTGTGATGACATGGTCTGTTACGGCATCAATGTCCTTACTTCCTCAAGACGATGACAACCCCCTCCCCCCCCTTCCCCCTTTCAGTCAATGGCAGCCACCGGATCCGGTGTCATGAAAAAAAAAATAAAAAGATTATTTATTTTGATACTTGATGAATTTGGATGGTAATTGTGGATCCATAAATCACTTAGGCTAAATTAAATTTAGCTGTGCGTCAGTTGGAAGTGTCATTATCAAACATGTCAGTGCACCATGCTGTTAGATCAAAAATTGCGACATCATGGGGCTGTTAAGCCCCACCTAAGGTCCAACGGACGGTGATGTCGGAAGTAGAAAATCACGATAATCCATCAAATGTCAATTCAGCCGGCAATCAAAAACACTGGATGGAGTATAATCACCTAATTAGAGTTGATATCGCATTCACTCCTTGGGCACTGCTTTTGCCAACAAAAAGAAAGCAACAATACAATCTAATTGTGGCCTGATTGGGCACGATTTTGACGATGCAGGTCGCTGATTCAGATATTGCCCTCTTAGAAACGAAAGAAACAGAGAGAGAGAGAAGCAAAGTGTGTGCAACGGATGTCAAAAAGGATAAAAGAATTTGTCACGGAAAAAAAAGAAAAAGAAAGAAATGGACCAGGAGTGAGAAAAATTCTAGAAGTATTTCTTTTTCCAACTCATGCTCATCTTGCCCATATTACTTATTACTTATTGGGTTCAAGGCTCGAATCATTTTGGAACCAAAGCTCCGGCCCACTTGACCCGGTAAACCATGACAGTGGAGAGAAAATTCCCTTACCAGTTGACTCTACACTCCCAACTTTCATCAATTTCTTTTGTTCATGCACACTAATTGGGTTTTTATTTATTTATTATTATTTATTTTTTTGTATGGACTGGGTTTGGGGGGAGGATGGTCAAGAAATTTTAGGAATAATGGCATACAAACAGGCATGCATGTACGTACTGCTGTCGGCCAAAACCTTTTTTTTTTTTCATATAAGTTTTAACCATAACAAAAACAATTCAATAAATGATTGAATGTCTCTGGAGAAATGCTAAACAAATCCTCGCGGTGAGTAATTTTATCTCGAAGTACATGCCAGGAGAAGAATAATATTATTAATGCTCTCTTTTATGTCCAAGCATCAAGATGAAGCCAACGGCTAGCTTAGCTACTGCAGTTATCGAATAATACATAAACACTGTTCCACCCTCGATATGAGAAGAAGAGTGCCTAGGAGTTAGACATCTGGCTGGCTTTGTATATACAATCTTGAATCAGCTGACACTGAGAACGATACAAATTTATAAACTGTGTCTGATTTCGTCGGATTAGCAAGGTAGCAAGTCAAATAGTTAACATCCAGAAAGGTCAACTATTATGTATGTTGAGTATTCTTTTTGTTTTGTGTTTTTTTTTTTTTTAATAATTTCCTGAAGTTGATGATCTACCATTGATCAGATTAATAAAGTGAATTTAGTATAATATCGCGTGATATATCTCGACTCTTGCCCAAGAGCCGAGATGACCTCTCAGGCTTTTCACATCTGCTAAGAGCTCAACTGCTGAAGCATGCAGCATAACGAGAAATTAGGCTAAGTTTTCCCGACGTTTGATGGTTGTGACATGCGAACAACAAGAAATTAAATAACTTTTCACGACGTTTGAAGGTTGCGGTAGGAATTATTTGATGCACTTTAATCCAAATACAAATCCAAGTGTGCACGAAACCAGTTACTTGAGGTGTTAATTTGAAATTTTCACGGTCTCCAATTATCTGTATGTGGAAATTTTGTAGTCGTTGAAGGCCTCACGAAGCATGCGCCATGACAGGAACCGTCACGTGCCATAGTGACTTTGTAAATAAATGTTACAAAAGAAACAAGAAACAAAAATTGCCCCGAGTATTAATTCTTCGAACAATTGATGAGGACACGTGGGTCATCAAAAGGAATTTGTGGCTGAGACAAAAATTGACCCGAGTATTAATTCTTCGATTTTTTTTTTTATACCACAGAAATTCTGATTATCTATAAAAAAAAAATTTAAAAAAAACACTCATTTCTAGCACAAATTATACTGTTTTGTAATTTTTTGATCTACTTGAAACCGTTGATTTAAAAGTTAGGAGTTCTTAATCCCTGAAATGTTTTCTTCTTCTTTTTTTTTTTTTTTTTGGATTTAGTCAATTAATAATTTTTCTTTTGATAAGCGACTTAATCTAATCCAATTAATTATATAGAAGAAAATTGGAGCAGGCCTGACTTATATATGGTTCCACCAATACTGAAAGCTTCTCTCACAGGGACCAGTTGACCTCGTGCACTTGCTTTCTCTCTTTTTTCCTCTTGTAATATTCCTTATATCTCTCTCACTTTCTTTCTCCATCTTGGCTTGAAAATGGATGGAAACAACCCCAGCACCACAGGAAAGTCTCAGGAATTTCTGTGGAGCTCACTAGGCTGGCAGGGTTTAAGTGGCCGGGACAAGACCTACACTTGTGCTTTCTGCAAGAGAGGCTTCTCAAACGCACAAGCATTGGGAGGCCACATGAATATCCATAGAAGAGACAGGGCTAAGCTCAAGCAGGCTGCCTCCCTCGACGAAGAGCGCCTCCTCTCTTTGGACATCACGGCATCAAAGAACGCAATTCCAAGTGATCATCCTAGCCAGGTTTCTCCGGGCAACGATTCGTATCGAACAGAGCCTAGCACCAGGGAGAGAAATTATGTCGTCAAAATGCCAGAAGAATTATCTCAATCTGTAGAATACGCATATGATGGTAAAGAAGAACTTCAGCAGCTACCCCTTTTTGTAGATGAGAAGGTAAGGAATGTTGCTGGTGGGGTTAAAGAGAAGAAGGTGCAGTTAGGTCAAGATGGTTCTTCCCAATCGCAAGCAGAAGTCGTAGACCTAGAGCTTCGTTTAGGACCTGAGCCTCATGGGACTTCAGGGAACATGCTGATTAGGAGGTAACATAAAGGATTTTCTCCTGTTTTCCACTTCTTGTATTCCCTGTCGGAGAAATTTTAACTCCACCTATGAGGACTTTAGACGATTAGTGGTTTGTATTTCTTCTCTTTGACTTCTTACCCTACTTTTCTCTGTAAGATAATGTCTACTAAATAATTTAATGCAAAGACTTCTTTAACTAGATCTTCAAATTTTGTATTTCTTCTTGCCTTTTAGGCATTTCTTTGAAGTTAATTTGGACCTTAGTCAGTCCTGAAAAGAACAATCAAAAGATGTCCTCAACTCCTCATGCATCTCTAGAATCACTTTTTCGTTCTATAGTTAATTTTTAGTCCTATCTGTCATTTGCCTTTTAGGCACCGGACATGAAATCACATAAGATAAAGCTTTTCACCGGTTTGTAAGGGTGTGTATGCCCAGTGCAAAATGTAGCGGAATCTTTGCCAAAACATAGACTTTCAACGGGGAGTTTCAGGGAACGAACTATTCGTGATCCCGTGTGATGCCTTTCATCAACGACAAAATAGCCAGAGCCGAGGCTATGAAAAATGAAAAGGCTTTGCAATGAAGAAGATAGGAAAAGAAGGATCAGTACTAAGTTGAGCTAAATTCGTACATGATCCGATAGTGCTAATATCGTTTTCCTTGTGTTCTTGATCCCTTCCTCAATAAAACTATTCTAATTATACCCAAAATAAAAAATAAAAAAATAAAAAAATTCTCCTCATATTCTCTCTTTCAGTGTCTGAACAATGCTTCTCCTTTCGCTGTGGATATCGAATGAGGATGTATTATGCTTTTATTGCTGATTTTCCATGGAATTTGATGTAGCCATATATCTATTGCTGTTTTTTTGAGCTCTGGCCTCTTGCTTCATTATATTTATGATTCAATTTGTTATTGTTGCTTAATTCGTTGCTTCCTTTATGTCTTGGAAGAGACCATTACTTCTGTGTGGTTTTTCTTCTTTGTTCTAGGCATGTGGCGTTTTGGAAAGGGTGGCATTTGTATTCGGGTAAGAGTGCAATGTCATAGATAGCATTGCACCAGTTGCGATTCACTGCTTCTAGTTTTGCTTATTAATGATAGAAGTGGAAATCGAACTTGTTAGATCATCAAATTCGTTCAATTTCGTTTCAATGAATCTATGACGACTTATAAGTGAAAAGAGGTCTTCCTATGCTTACATCTATATGGTACAGCATATGATATGATCAATAGGTTTGAATGCCTATAATTTTCCCCATTTATCCCAATTTCTTCATATTAAACTTGAATTCTTTTTAAAATCTAGAAAAACTTGAATTCCTTTAAATTGTGAGATGGCTTATGTTCGTAAAGATTACTGCGAGTAATATTATGGTTGCAGTAATTACACAACCGTAAGTAGCCACGATTACATTTCCATTCATTTAAAATATGTAAATAAAGCCTTCAATATCATATTTTTAGTTCGTCAAGTCCAGTATTTGAATCCTAGAGTTAGAATTAAGATTTCAACTGTCGTATTTCAGACCATGCTACTAGTGATGTTAGAAACCTTAACTTTGACTTCTAGGGAGTGAAATCTCGGGGGTAGGAGATTAGAGGTTCAAATTTCCACTTCTTTTAGCGGAAAAAATAAAAAAGGTGAAATATGAATAAAATAAAATTACCACTATGTTAAAATATTTATTGAGTAATATAATAAATATAAGAGAATAATAAAGTAATTTTTATCCATAATTTTATTTATTTATGAGATAAATAAAATATAATTAATTTATATTTTTTGTTATTTTTCAGTATTGTTACTTATTTTTTTTATAAAATAAAATAAATTAGTTTCTCATAAGTTTTCTCCCATATTTTGGATCATTTTTGGTTCCCTTTTAAGGCCGTAACTAATGCCATAATTTAGAAACACTAGCCAATTGAAGAAAACTATTTTAACTTTGACTTCTTTAGTATTGCTGCATTGAATTAGGAATATCATTACCTGCAAAACTTACTGGTTCCTGAACACTCATGTTCATCATCGGGTGGACACTCGTCAATATATGACATTGCTCTCCCAATAACTGTAGTGCAGTAGAACGCAAGCTCTCATGGGAGAATCTCCATAATCCACAAAGGGCACATGTTTTGTTTTTGTCATCAATTTTTGTTTGGTGATTTATATTTTGACTCTCTTTTTTGTTAAATATATTCCACTTATAATATTATATCATATAATAAATAAATACATTTATTTAAAATAAATGTATATGATCACAGCAACAAAAAATAAAATAAAATAAAAAAGAACACGGCAAGTACCTTATTCTATTTCTTGCATCCTTTTGCTAGCAATGAAATGATACCATAATTGTCAAGGAAGGAAGAAAGGCATGCCCGATACATCATGTCCGCCCCGGAGGCCCAAAAAAAAAAAGCCAGAAAGACATGTAAGCACTAGTTAGGCCTTTAAGAATTAGCTTGTGGAAGACAATTTCTACTAGACTTTAATGTAAGAATTAATGAATTAATTTTTGAACAGTCTAAAATGAGATTTGAATATACGAGGGTGTTTGTTTTTGCTGTTTAGGGGTCTTATTTCTGTTCAAATTAAAAATAAATAAATAAAGTGTTAGATATTCGATAAATGTTTTTTTAAATTATTGTTTACTAATAAACCTTTGAAAAGTCATTAATAGAAAAGGCAACTTTGAGTTATTCTTTTTAATCTAATAAATGATATTTGACGTAAATATACTTAACACTAAAATTTTAATTACTTAAATATCTCATTTCTCTTTTGTCATAATAAATGGAAGTAATAATTAATTATTTTAAAAATTAACAATAAGTAATATCAATTTAACTAAATAATATTATTTTATTTTATTCATTACAAATATAATTAATAACATCAATTAATAATTAACAATAGATAATCCGAACAGAGAAATTGAGGTGATTTGAGACAATGTAAAAAATTAAAGGATTTTCTTGAATTAACTCTCTCTCTCTCTCTCTCTCTCTCTCTCTCTCTCTCTGGATAAATGACAATTTCACTTTCCTAATCCACAATGAATTTGTAGTGGATGCGTTGTAGTGAAGAAAGCCAGAGTAATTTTCTGTATGGGGAATCAATTTACCATGCCAATCACCAGTCAGTAACCTATTAAATTCTTGGTCTGGGAATGAAATGAGAAAACCATATGCGTAGCACCCAAATAACTAGTAAACCCATTTTAGAACATTAATACTGGGCTGGCCTGAGTAGGCGGTTGCCTTTCGGACCATAAAACTGAACAACAGAAATTGATGGGGGATAGGTGAAGAAAGATGGCTGGGCCACGAAACATGGAAACATGGGCGGAAGCTGAACATTAAGACACGAACGCCCTGAACAGGAGGAAAATAGTTTACCCGAGAGAGATTGGGCTAGAGAAACATCTGGACTTCAAAAGAACCATTGTAACTTCATCTGTTTCTGGGCTCTGGTATAGGGCTCATGTCCAAGATACTTGCAATTGGAAAATGACTGAGCAATTTTCGAAGGGACATGGGCAGTGACCGCCATCTGAGAACATTTATTCTTCTCCGTGTTACTTGAAAAGTTTGATCTAAGGCGACTGTTGTGCTAGTCTTTCGCTTTCACATTTAACATGCACTGACCCACTTTCGAAGGGGCAAGTAGATCTGATATCTTTTTTTTTTATTATTATTTTTTTCTTTTGTGTTCATTATTTGAATGCCATTGTTTTAAGAAACTCATTAAAATGGGAACAGAAACAAAGGGGAAAAAAAATGTCATTGATCCTCCTATGGATGCACAGATAGTCAGCCAAACGTGTACAGGATTCATGGAGTATCCATATGCATTTATCGTGAGATCTTCTAATTATATATCATATATATAAGAATTTCATCGTTGAATAAGCCTGTGTTCGAAATTTGAAATCTGCTTTTCCCTCAACGGATAGGAGAGTAATGATGTGCCAGAAAAGGATAAGGTCCTGCAGGGAATGCCACATGATGATCGATGCCCTCTTTGAGGAATTTAAACTTGAATCAGGCTTAAGGATAAATAGTGTTAATCTAAGATAAATGATAATTTGAATTAAGAGGTAAATTAATTGACATTAAGTGAATATTTTTAATTTAATTCACTTAAAAAATAAGCTTTATTTTTATATACAAAAATTGAATAAAATTTATTATATATATATATATATAACAAGTACCTAACAAGAAGTTACAAAAATGGGCTCCCATTGCAAACACGGTTGACTCGGAGGTGTACGTTGGACCCATTGGCTTGTAGTACCACTGAATGATAAAAGCCATAATTAAATTTGCAAGCAGATCTAATACATGCAATACTTATAGTCAATTACTCTTGATCATCTTAATTCTATCGTACGGTGAAAATAAATTGAGAGAGAAGTCAAAATAAGCCCTAAAAAAGGGGGGAAAAAAACGAAGAAAAAAGGTAACCACATTAATGAATAAGTAAGAAAAGCCAAAAAAAAAAAATCTAAAAAAAAAAAAAAAGAAAAACAATATTTTGCTATGTACTTAATATGAAGATCTGCTTAGGTAATAATGCTGATTGTGGATCCAATAAAGCCCAGAAACGTCACTTTCTTTTTTTTTTTTCAGAAAGCTGAATCTTCTTTTTTTTTTATCACCCAGGAATTTCCCTTAAAAAAAAATATATCACGAAGAAATTGATTTTTTTTTTTTTAATTTTGGGAAGTTGATAAATAGAGATTTTCTTCTCATTCCCAGTAACTATCAAGCATCGTTTCTAACAAACATTATTCTGCAATCCCCTTTCAAAAGGAGGCATTTGTCCGATAAAAGCTGGTTTATGGGTCATCTACTTTAATGCTTAAAAAAGATTCGGTCCATAATCATATCGCCTGCTCCGTATTGCTCATCTCCAGTCTCCCCGCCTTTACCAATACTGATAACTAACATTAGCAGTCTCTCTCTCTCTCTCTCTCGCACTTTCTCTCTCTCTCTCTGTTTCGAATTTTCTCTCCTTTCTCCAATCTTTCTCGGAAAGGATGCCTTCTCCCCGAGAAAGAATTGAAGACCCTTTCAAGGCCTGGAATTTCCTCATTTGGCCAACAGTGAAAGCCACTGATGCCTTCTCTTTACTCATAAAAGCCACTCTAGCTCTCTGCACGGTAGTCTCAATCTCTCTGATCTTTTTCTCTGCTTTCTCTAGTCATTCTCATCGGCTCCAGACGCGCCCCGAATGCGAGATTGTCTCAACGTTCAGTATACGGAATTCGACGAGGAATAATATCGCCGGTGATCGGCACGAGAAGACAAACGTATCCCATATTCTATTTGGCGTTGGTGGCTCCGCAAAGACGTGGAATGATCGCCGGCAATACAACGAGCTATGGTGGAGGCCTAACGTTACCCGCGGGTATGTCTGGCTAGACGAGAAGCCCCAGGAGAGTTGGCCTGAAACATCGCCACCGTACCAAATCTCCGGGGACACATCAAGATTCCAGTACACGTGCATGTACGGCTCTCGGTCGGCGCTGCGCATTGCCCGGATTGTTAAGGAGAGCTTCGAATTGGGGTTGGATGGTGTGAGGTGGTTCGTTATGGGGGATGACGATACGGTGTTTTTCGTGGAGAATTTGGTTACGGTATTGGGGAAATACGATCATAATCAGATGTATTACATTGGCGGAAATTCGGAGAGCGTTGAGCAAGATGTGATACACTCGTACATCATGGCTTTTGGAGGCGGTGGTTTTGCTATTAGTTATCCTCTAGCAAAGGAGTTGTCTAACGTTTTAGACGGGTGCATTGATCGATACGCGTCGTTTTACGGCTCTGATCAGAAGATCCAAGGCTGCTTGAGCGAAATTGGAGTCCCTGTCACCATAGAACATGGCTTCCATCAGGTCACTTTCTCTACAATGCAATGATCAGTCTCTCGTTGCTTGCCGCTAACCTTGTTATTGTTGGTCCAAGGTCTTAACTATCTTAAATTGTCGTTTGCGGGCCAAAGGCAGTTGCGCCCAGTTAAGGCTATCGATGCTATTGCATCATTTGGATTGGCAATAATAATTTGAGATTAGGAATTGAACAATTGAAGTCTGTTGATCAATTTCAGGTTGATATAAGAGGGAACCCATATGGGTTGCTGGCGGCGCACCCACTGGCGCCATTGGTATCCCTCCACCACCTAGACTCCGTGGACTCAATATTTCCGGGCCTTCGCCAGTTTGACTCGCTCGAGAAGCTGATTACTGCTTACAAAGTGGACCCGAGTCGGAGTTTACAGCACACTTTCTGTTACGACCTGAACCGGAGGTGGTCGGTTTCTGTGTCTTGGGGCTACACCATACAGCTGTATCCGTCCTTGTTAACCGCAAAGAAGCTGGAGACGGCATTTCAGACGTTTCAGACGTGGAGGAGTTGGAGCAATGATCCTTTCACGTTCAACACCCGGCCCATGAGCCCGGACCCGTGCGAGAGACCCGTTGTGTTTTTCTTGGATCGGGCAGATAGTGTAAGCGGGGGCAGGACCTTGTCCACTTATAAAAGACACGTGGAAGAGGCAGATAAACAATGCGACCGACCTGACTATGCTCCGATCCTGGCCGTCCAGTTTGTCAATGTCACAGCTTCCACGTTGAACCCTGACGTCTGGAATATGGTAAGCTAACTTCTGCTTCTAATTTGTGGATCTTTTTTGTTTTTTTGTTTGTTTTTCTTCTTCTTTTTTTTTTTTGGGTACCGTCTTTCTGCATTCTTTGAACAATCGGAACATAACAATCCAAGTGGATTAGGAAGGAAATATGGATTAAAACGAAACTGCTGGTCATTGAATAGGAGGCCCTCCGCTTTTTCTCCGGTGGGGCCTGCAACAATGAGCGACGCCACTAATAGGGCATTTTATTTTAAAATAGGAAGAAAGTGGATTAGGAAATACGGCTTGGTGAAAAGAAATTATTTGGCCATTGAATATGCCCTTGGCTTTTCTCTGGCTCTGCAACGATGGGAGACAAAGGACGATAGTACATTTTATTTAAATTAGGAAAAATGTTGGTTGACGGGTGAGAGACCCGGGGACGGGGAAATTGACCGGGCGTGGCGGTGGGATGGGATTAGCCTCTTTTTGTTTTTGTTTTTTGAAACATAATAAATATATAATTAAGTAAAACGCCTATATAGTTAACTAAAGTGTGTGTGTAATTAATAAAATTATATTATTGTATATATGCATATTGTATGCATATTTATTTTATTTGTTTACACTTACATATTTATGGAAAAAAAGAAAAAAAAGATAGAGCCCTCGTGAGGCCACCCACTCTTCCTCTCTCTGTTTGGACCCCTCTGCAGGACTCGTTCATGTGACGGAGTCCTTTTAAATAATGCGGTTCGGTTCTTACCGGAGTAAAGAAGCATGGGCTAAAATTATTAATTAGTTGATCTAGATGGTATGGTAATAACAACCGCACCAAAAATAGTTGGAGTCATTCTCTTTTCTTTTAGTGTAAGAAAAAAGGGGCATTTTAAATATTAAATATTATATTTATATGTTGAAATTAAAAATTATTTTGTATATTTTTATTTAATTATTTTATAAAATATATTATTATTTAAATATTATTAAATTTAAACGACATTTTTTAATCTATTTTTAATATTAATAAATTAAAAAATTTTATATTATATTTTAAATATTTAATCTTGTTGACTTTATTTTAAGTAAATAATAAAATAAAAATAAAAATAAAAATTGATTCATAGGGAGATACGTTAAGTCATCAATTAAATTACTATTTTGATGATAATCAGAATCATTTTCATTTGATACAAACTAAGAATATTAATTAAACACTTGGACTCCACACGGTTTTCCAAGATTGTAGAAGTTCGTCACAGAATTGGTTAAAATGGTTTTCGATAACCATTTAAAATATTTACTCAGGCCTCTTCTTTTCGTGTTTTTTTAACTCACCCCTAGAAAGTCGGTTTGTTATTCATCCAGCGTGCATAGTTGCACGCATTCGGAGTTGATTACCAGACCATGAACTATCAATTCGACCTCTTTATGGTCACTTTGTCAAAGCAATTTCATTTATTGAAATAGGGAACATATAAGTAAGATTGTAGGTTGTGACCAAATTAACAAAAAAAAAAAAAGAGAAAGTTGAGGTTGTGGGCCCTTCTAAACATTTCATAGCAACCGCACCTGCATGCCATATAGTCCACAAGGTATGCAGCACTTTCCATTCCAAAATTCTGAAATGATGCACTAATGCACTACAAGTTATGCGCAATTAGTGGCAGAAACGTGGACGAAAGGGCCAGGATTGAAAACCCACATGGTGCCCCCGAACAATATAGGAGTAGGGCCTAACCAACAACATTTGAGACTGTGCAGGATTAGACTCCACAGACCTTTTTCTTTTTGGCCCTCTCTTTAGCCCCACGTCTCTTATCGTGAGGAGGTTTTCCTCCACCGGCAGGTCCTTTTGGAGAATTCCGTCTATATATTTCGCATTTTGACTGCAGCCACATCATCTATATATTTCAAGTTGTAATTTAATTTATATATTTATTTGTTTAAGATTTATCTTATTATATTTATTTTTTTACGACGATGTCAAACAGAGTAGTCGCACAAAATTTCTACATGTTCTAAATATATATTTTGATATATATATATATATATATATATATATATAATCATGGGGTGATATTGATGTGTATGCTGATTAACATTTGGAAAAAAATATATATACATATGGCTGAACTTTTGCAGGCACCACGTAGGCAGTGCTGCGAGGTTATCAGCACTGGGTCGAAAGGTGTCGTACGGGTCAGGGTTAGAGGCTGCAATCGATTCGAGAGCGTGACTCCACCGTAAAGATCACGCAGAACTTTTGCATTTTCTGCTTTTTTAAAAAAACAAAAAATTTAATGTGAGGATTCATTGGATTCTCTTTGGTCACCGGACGCTCGACTGAACACTGTAAATTACATTCCACGGTAACGCATAAGTCCCTGGGCAAAAGAAGGCAGATCTATGGAGTATGTACTGTAGTTTCTGTTTTGTTTTTGTCCGAAAGGACGATCATATAGTCCATACACGATTTGAATTTCTGTCTTCTTTCTTTTTTATCTCTTGATATGACACTCATAGATTAAATTCTCTACACATGCGACCCATTGCATAGATTTCCCGCCAAGACATTTTTAATCCAATGCGAGCAATGCTACGTGGGGAACTTGAACACTGTACTCCAAATGTCATTTTTGCTTGGAATGCTTTTGGTATGATTAACTTTGAGCCAGGCTAGTAAGTGCAGTCTTCGACTCGAATACCAAAAATAACCGGGCCCAAATTGGGTGGCACATGGATATAATTGTTATATTGATTCAGCATTTCTTATCCGGGGCCCAATGCTGGAGTACTGGCAGAGTCACATGGTCTCCCCCAATACATAAGATACAAGCAATATTGAATCTTAATCTCAAATGCCACCAACAACGCTTGAGCAGTAATTGGGAGAGTGGTTGATATGTATGTTGTGGCTGAATCTTGTTTGGATGCGTTGGGCGCATGCAACAATAATACTAAGCTCTCAGGCGACCCATTTTACATTAATTGGTACCATACTCTTGTGAAATTGGCATGCTTATTGCTGAATGCGACAAGGAGGCAAGTACATCCCGGAAATATAAGAAAACATATGGCATAAAATTTTCTTTTCTTTCCTCTTTATCTGTTTTTCCAACAAAATTCACGCATTCATAGTTACTGGGGCTGTAGCCTATATGTTGATCTCTAGTCCACGCATCATGGGCTGAAGCCGTTGGGCAATTGGGTTGAACTTATCGACAATTCACATTGCGGGCGCCAAACCCTAATGGACAATGCCACTATGGCAATGGCACTTGCTCCTCGCACTCTGATTTATGAATTGCATTTTATTTTATTCTTTTGGAAAAGAAATTGCCTTGAAATTCAGGTAATTATCTGTTTTCTTTAACGTACATTTAATTTTTATTTCCCCTAGTTCCACCTTCCAGAAATATACAGCCTGGTCTTTTTGACCTACTTTTCTTACGCCAGTCTATGCATGGTCATGTCTTTCCCTTGACCAGAAATGAATTGAGTTCAACTCCTGGGCCAACGAGGAATCAAAGTCCGGAAAACAAAAACAAACGAAACTAAGTCCAAAACAACCAAAACTGAGTACCGAAGAACGCGGAAACAATCAGGCGGTGCGGGTCAAGTGAAGAACGTAATACAACACCTCAAGTGTGAATTTGGAATTCTTTGTACTGTCAATGGGAAAAGAAGCAACACAAGTATCAGTGGACACGGTTATATCAATTCATTACATTTGACCTCTTCTTTGTCTTTTAAAAAAAAAAAAAAGTATATCTCATAAATGTTAATCATTATATTTATAAATTAAAATAAAATAATTACCCATTTACACTTTTATTTAACTTCTCTTTAAAAAAATATATTATTTAAATATTGTTAAACCTAAATATATTTTATACTTAAATTTAAATCAATACAAAAAAAAAAA
>CM034048.1:3462429-3478594 GCA_019804595.1 Bruguiera parviflora
ATAAACTACCGAGGCATTACGTCGGAACGGCTATGCAAGTAATCGGGTTGCCAGATTTTATAATAAAGCAATAAATCATTTCACCGAGAGAAATGAAAATTAAGACTCTAACTTCTGACTGTTAATACAAATACAATTTCACTTGGAGTTGAATGTTATGGAATGCTTCCATTTTTTTTTTCCTTATATTAAAAAGCACTTACAAATTAACTTCATATTGATCAAGAAAAAAGAAAGACGAAAACAACAAGCCAGAATGATTAATCCAATTCCCACTAGATTTCAAGATCAATTCTCAATTTCCCAGTGGAAAGAGAAAGAAAACAAGAATGAAGAATGCTATATACTAAAATGTAGAGTAGCTGAGGCTTGAGAAGGAGCAGAAATATCCGCAGCTATCACTGGCATTTCCTGCTTAATTTGACACCTGATGGAAGAGATCGATCCAAAACTAAACCGTTTCTCTTTGATCGAAGAAACCCCCTGGCCACGATTTTCAGACGATTCAGACCTCTAAAAGAGTAAAAGACTACAGAACAGTTCTCTGGGTTCTTTGCACAGAGGAAACGACGCCGCTGTAGGAGGTGTGTATTTTGACTGTTCATTGTGTTTTTTTTTTGTTTGTTTTTTTTGGAGAATTTATTAGTTGGTGAATTTCTCATAAATCTCACATTTAGATCTGAAACCAAGAACGCATGGATGAGAAGTCCAGCAAAGACGTCTTTTTTGGCTCTACTTCCTTGTGTAATTGCCACTGAGAGACCTGTAAAAAATAGTACTTTAAAATAAATTAAAATGTTACCTACCAAAAATAAAAATTTTTCAAAGAAAGTAAAAGAAAATAATTTTTTAAAGAAGAATATAATTTTATTATAATAAAATAATAAATCTGCGAGTTATTATATAAAATAATTGTATAAATATTATAATTTAGTATTAAATATGTTATTTTTTGTTAATTTAAATGTTAGTGTATTTTTTAAAAAATAAATAGAAAAAAAAAAAAATAAAGTTGCACATAAAAAAGAAATAAAAAATTTTAAAAATTATAAATTACAACAAATAACATATATTTAGCTTAGATAGTTTAATATTGTTACATGACCTGATTATGTAAATTTCAAATTACTGCACAGCGCTCTTCTTTTTTATTATTATTATTTTTATTTTCACACGTTGTGCAAGAAGCTAAGCAAAAGATAACCCAAGTTATCTTCTACTTGGAAGGCGGCCGTGCTTCGCTACCAGCACCTTCGGATGCACGGGCTCAGGCGAGGGACCACAGGCGATCAGGTCGGTCATCATATTATCTATCCTATGTTAAAGAATTTTGTACGGGTAATTTCTTTGTGGAAATTGATGGTGTGCTTCTAAAACCCACCCACCTGCTGCCACAAAGTGGGCCAAAACAATCCAAACACCGTGATGTATAAGAATAATTAGGTGCCCCGTTGAAAGATTAATCGCTTCGGCAAACAGTTCAACGCGGTGCCTTCCGCCGTTAATGGGGAAGTTACGTGTGAAACAGAAACATGAGACACCCTGGCTGACTTCTATTACTACTACCCCGACTAGTGATTTTTACTGTAGAAGCTATTAGCTCCCTAAGTCCTATATAGGTAAATACGAGTAATAGTGGTCCCTTGTACTAATACTTTACATGAAATTATCATGAGACGAACGCATCAAAGGAAACGAGGCAAACATAAGAGGGAATGTGCATGACAGCAAGCTGGAAGAGGCAGACATGGACTTTGGCATTGAAACCAAATAGTTACGTGTTGTAGTTAAGAGGCAGCGAGTTAAGGTATTGGTGCAAAGGAGAAAGCTGTTAGTATGACAGTAAGCCGGAAGAGGCAGATATGGGCTTTGGCATTGACACCAAGTAGTTACGTGTTGCAGTCAAGGGACAGCGGGTTAAGGTATTGGCGCAAAGGAGAAGGGTGTTAGATCACTGGTTTGGCAGCAGGTTGGGCGAGCAAGCTACTAATTGAGAGAGTGATCATGCAAGCACTTTAAGGTATCATCCTACTAGAGGACCAGATTCTCTAAAGTTCTTTAGAGGGGGGATTATGCATGTCTCCCTTAAAAGGTTAGCTAAGGAATGAGTTAGCTAATAGAAGCCCCACAGGTTAGCTATAGCAACAGAGGAGACTGATACACGGGCAGGAGTCTGGACTAGCACCTCAGGAGATTGGTGCACGGGCAGGGGTCCGGGCTAGCAATAAAGGAGACTGGTGCATGGGCAAAAGTCTGGGCCAGTAACACAGGAGACTGGTGCACGAGCAGGAGTCCTAACTAGCACTACGGGAGATTGACGCATAGAGAGTGGCCCAGGCCAATAATACTAGGAAAACACACAAACTAGGCAGCAGAAGGATAGGTAACAGAGTGGATAAGGTTTTGCCTATACACCATGAAAAGAGGGGTTCATGGGACATGAGACAAAACCACCAAACCTCTGCAACCTTATTTGCATAGATCATGGGGAGGGATAACTGTATGGGTCTAATGTGTTGGTAGGCTCTCCTTAAGGAAAGGATAAAGTGAGCAAGCAGCAGATGAGGATTGAAGAAGTCCAACGTGAGGTGGCAGGCTCTCCATGAATGTAGACTCATATTCTTCCTAGTTTGTAGGTAATGCTCCTAGGAGTGGGGAATGCCCCACTAAGCATGATTGGTCTGGCAGCCAAGTCATGCAGCTTATAAATATATAAGGTGTCAGCGAAGGGACACCAACTTGAGAAGAACTTAGAACCTGGAAACCAAAGGCGAAACACCAAAGAGAGAGAGAGCAAGTGTAAAGAGAGAAATACTTGTAAGTCTTGACAGTCCTTTATACTTTGTGGGAAAATAATAAAAGTTGGGAGGTTTTCCCGTAAGTGTACTGTTGTCTCTGTGTGTGTGTGAGTTAGTTGAGGCTAAGTGGGCTACTTAGCTCTATCACGAAGCCAAAAATTTGGGGGTGAAAGATTAGCCTTATGACAGTTGGTATTAGAGCAAGTTTAATTCATGGCGGGTAGATCGGGATTTGACACTGTTTGTGAGCGGGTGTTCAAGATCGAATAGGTACTTGGTGGTGCCTCTGAGGAGCAGGTCCTCTTTGTCTTGGCAAGGCTAAACGAACTGAAGAAATCAGTAAGTTCCTTGCAAACTTGTTATGATAGTTTTGATGGTACTTGGACGTAGTCCTTTGGTGACATGGAATAGGATATTGCTGTTCTTACGAAGGCCATAGGCAGCCAACCTGGTGGTGTTGCCAAGTCATTTAGGAGGATAAATGTTCCTGAACCTAAGGCCTTTGAGGGAGAACATAATGCCAAAGCAATCGAGAACTTCTTGTGGGACATGAAGCAATACTTCATGGCAACAAAGGTACCCGAAAAGGAAAAGGTGATCCTTACTAGCATATACCTAGCCAAAGATGCCAAACTGTGGTGGCGAACAAGGCTTAACGATGATGCCAGCTTGTGCAGGCCTTAAATCGAGACATGAGATGTGCTAAAAAAGGAATTGAAGGTTCAATTCCTGCCTTGCAATACTTTATGGGTTGTAAGGGGGTCATTAAAGAAATTGAGGCATAGTGGCATGGTTTGTGACTATGTCAGGGAATTTAGCTTCTTGTTATTGGACATTTGGAATATGTCCGACAAGAACAAGCTATTCAATTTCATGTCAAAATTCCAACCTTAAGCACAAATTGAGCTTCAAAGGCTAGGTGTGAAGGACTTGCCCTCCGTAATTGTTGCTATTGATGGTTTGATGGATTTTCGAATCAACTCCATGAATTCTTCGAATGACAAACTATCTAAGGAAAAGGGCAAAAAGAAGAAGGAGGACTCTCAGGAATACAAGTAAGGGGACAATAGTACGGGGAAAGGCAAAGCTGTTGTTTCAGACCAAGGTAAAAGCAAATTAAACTCGATTTGTTTCATTTGTAGTGGTCCACTCAAGGCAAGGGAGTGCCCAAAGAGGGAGAAATTGAGTGCCTTGATGGCTGAGGAAGGGGACAACGATGGCAATGACAATAACAGTCCTTCTCGAGTTAATCCTCTACAGTAGATCAATGCCATGCGTGCGGAATATGTTTCATCACTCGGTTTGATTTTTGTCAAAATTGGGCTAGGAAGGCAAGAGTTGTTGGCCATGGTGAACTTTGGTGCAACCCACAGTTTCATTGTAGAAAGGGTGGTGGGCTCATTTGGGCTGAAGGTGAGCAAAAGTGGCAGCTGTGTAAAGGCAGTTAACTCAGTGATACATGATATTTTGGGAATGGCAAAAGGAGTTGAGGTAACTTTAGGTCAATAGATTGATAAATTTGATTTCTCCATAATGTCATTGGATGACTTTGATATGATCCTAGGGATGGATTTATTTGTGCAAGCGAGAATTACACTGATGCCCCATTTGGGTAAGTTGCTAATCATGGATAAGAGGCAACCATGTTTTGTTGCTGGTGAGAAGGGTCATCCTACCAGCAAGGGTGGGAAAACTTGTGTTGTGCTCTCTTCCTTGCAGGTGCAGCAAGGAACGAGAGAGGAAGGCGTGAAATATTTAGTGGCATTGAGGATTGTCGAATCTCGGGAAAAGGGAATGCTGGCTAAGCCTCCTTTACAACAACATGTTACAAACCACAAGTCAATTTTACGCAATCAGGTAAAGGAGCAGCTGGTGCCGAACAGTTATGCAGGTTCAATGAGAGTATCATTTGATAGGGCCTAAAATGGTATAAATGAGGTAAAGAAGACTGTGGGAGAGAGCCGAATGCTATATTACGGGTTGTTTCTATGGTATAGGTTTTACCATGGAAGAATTAATGACTAGGGTTATACTATTTATAGGTGGTAGTAACTAGTCAAGAAGAGTCCCACCCCAAGAGACAAGGTTAGCTAGAAGTTGGGGTGGTAGAAACATGAAGGCTGGTCTACTCCACCAACAAGGATGTTGGCTTCAATGGGTGATGGTGGTTTGTTAGCCCCTTAAGTCCTTAAATAGGGAAATGCAAGCATTGGTGATACCTTGTATTAATGCTTGGCATGAAGTTAGTGTGAGACAGGCACATCAAAGGAAATAAGGCAAACGTAGGAAGCAATGTGCATGGTAGCAAATCGGGAAAGGCAAATGTGGGCTTTGGCATTGACACTAAGTAGGCACATGTTGTAGTCAATAGGCAATGGGCTAGGGCATTGGCGCAAAGGAGAAGGGTGTTAGATCACTGGTTTGGCAGTAGGTTGGGCGAACAGACTACCAATTGAGGAAGTGATTATGTAAGCACTCTAAGATGTCCTCCTACTAGAAGGCCAGATTCCCTAATGCCCTTTAGAAGGGGGGTTGTGCATATCTCCCTTGAGAGGTTAGCCAAGGAATGAGTTGGCTAACAGGAGCCTCGCAGGTTGGCTACAGCAACAAAGGAGACTGGTGCACAGGCAGGAGTATGGACTAACACCACAGGAGACTGGTGCACGGGTAGGGGTTCGCGGTAGTAACAAAGGAGACTAGTGCATAGGTAGGGGTCTAGGCTAGTAACACAGGAAACTGGTGCATGGGCAGGAATCCGGGCCAATAACACAGGAGATTGGTGTACAGGTAAGAGTCCGAGCCAGTAACACAGGAAATTGGTGCATGGGCAAGAGTCCTGATTAGCACCACGGGAGACTGGCGCATAAGCAAGGGCCCAAGCTAGCAACACTAGGGAAGCACACAAACTGGGTAGTAGAAGGATAGATGGGAGCGTGGACAAGGTTCTACCCATGCACCATGAAAAGTGGAGTTCATGGAACATGAGACAAAACCACTAAATCTTTGCAACCTTATCTGTAAAGATCATAGGGAGAGATAACTGCATGAGTCTGATGTGGTGGTAGGCTCTCCTTAAGATAAGGAGAAAGTGGGCAGCAGCAAATAAGGATTGAAAAAATCCAATGTGAGGTAGCGGATTCTCTTTGAATGTAGACCCATATTCTTCATAATTTGTATGTAGTGTTCTAGGAAAGGGAATGCTCTACTAAATATGAATGGATTGATAGTTAAATCATATAACTTATAAATATGTAAGGTGTTAGTAAAAGAACACCAACCTAAGAAGAACCTGGGACCTGAAAACTAGAGGCAAAATATTATAGAGAAAGAGAAAGTAAGAAATATTTATAAGTTTTAGTAGTCTTTTGTATTTTATAAAAAAGTAATAAAAATTGAGAGTTTTTTATATAAATGTACTGTTATCATTCCCAGTGTGTATGAGTTGACTAAGGTTAAGCGGGTTACTTCGTGGCATTCAGAGGTAAAAAATTTAGAGGTGAAAGATTAGCTGGTCACAGAAGCTATCGTAGCCAAGCGCTGGTGATCCATACACGTATAAAAAGTCAATTCTATTGGACCACGCGCACGATTTTCATTCATACCTAGCTACATGCTGATTCCGTCATTCTAAGATAGAACAGCTTAGTTTATAATTTTTATTTTTTTTTAATATAAAAATACTTGAAAGTGAAGATATTCACCTAAAATATTTTGAAAAATATTATTATTAATACTCTGCTTAATATTTTTTATAAATACTTTTATTTATTTATTTATGAATATTTAACAGTTAATTTAAATTTACTTATTTATTATTTTTTATATAATTATTTTTAATATTTTTAATTTTTTAATGTTTTAAATATTTTTCATTCATATTTTTAATTTTTAAAATTTATTTAGTTCATTTTTTATAAGATAAATTAAATATCGTATAAATTAATAACAATGAGTTCTAACTCCGCAACATTAGTCACTGCGAAATGGGGTAATGGTAATTGGGATCCACAGCCACGGCAGGCATTTCTGGCTTCTGAAGTAAAAAAATTGCCTCCTTTTTTCCGCTTCGGAAATCAAAGCATGGCCCCCTGTTGAGCTCTTGAATCTGGAGACTGCAAATTCTTCGTTCATTGGAAAACAAATGCTGCGTCTAGCAAGTGTGTTTCCCGACTTGTGGACCACAATAGTCACCTCATTCGAACACCTTATATTTTTCTCTCCCTTTGGCCGGCTATGTTTGTCGGGCTAAAATTGCAAAATAACGCATGTAATTTAGTTTGCCCTAAAGGCTAATTGAACTCGAAAGTTGAAACTTCAGCTTGCGCCCAGCTTGGCCAGGTGGAACAGTGTCAAAGGGCCTCGTAGCCTACTACCGAGGGAATATTAATGTTGACTATTTATTATTATTATTTTTATTTCATATAACACATAATTGGGAGTGGTTACACCAAAATTGTAACTATAATTTTTTTTTAACACAGCGACACAGTTTAATGTTTACAGACGGAAACTAGAGGAATCAGCGACCACCTGAAAGGAGGGACTCTGCAACAGACGACGAATCCGCGAATGCCTTATCCATAGAAGACGGGTAAGAGATAGCAAACTCAGAAAAACCTTCAGGGTGTGACAATAACTGGCCACTGGCAGAAATGCCGAGCGATGAAACTTCAGGCAGAGGAAAATCCCCATCGAAGTACTGCAGTACTCGGCGCATGCTTGGCCTAGCTGTGGGATCTGTGTGAGAACACAACAAACCAAGTTTCAACACCAACTCCACTTCTTCAGCTACGTAGTCCGTACCCAAATTTGGATCCATGGACTCAAGAATTTCACCTCTGAGCCAGAAAGAAAATACCCAGTCGACCAACAACACTTCCTCTCTGGGCTCTATGGGCCTTCTGCCACAGGCAACTTCAAGCAGAAACGCCCCAAATGAATACACATCCGTGCTTGCAGTGGCCTTTCCGGTTCGAGCATGCTCAGGTGCAAGATATCCAAGAGTCCCTCCAACTAGGGTTGTTTGGGGATTCTTACCATGATCATATAATCTCGCAAGGCCGAAGTCTCCTAATCTTCCTTTCAAGTCACCATCCAGCAACACATTGCTAGCCTTGACATCCCTATGAACCACAACTTGCTCCCATTCTTCGTGCAGATAAAACAGCCCTGAAGCCACTCCTTTGATGACTCTGAACCTCTGGCTCCAATTAAGGGTGACCTTTGGCTGGTCATACAGATACTTGTCTAGACTCCCGTTGGGCATGTAGTCGTATACCAAAAGAAGCTCCCCTCTGCGCCGGCAATAACCAAGAAGCGTGACCAAATTTCGGTGGCGGAGCCGGCCAATACTGACAATTTCCGCCACAAACTCTTTCATCCCCTGTCTTGATTCGTGAGACACCCTTTTCACTGCAATCTCAATTTTTGATGTTGGCAATAAGCCTCTATAGACCCCACCAAAACCACCAGTTCCCAATAGCTCCTTGTCCCTGAACCCTTTGGTGGCAATATACAAATCCTTGTATTTGAATCTGTGTGGCCCATAATCACGCTCCCAATCTTCAAGCTCCTCCGCAAACTTCCTTTTCCTATGTATCCTGTAAAAGATACCGGAGACAACAGCTATAGCCAAGCTCACAGAAATCACCGGCACGCCGATCGTTAGGAATTTTGATGGTTCCTTGGGTTCTATTCGAGGAAGCTTGGGAAGCCGAGAGAGTCGCAATGCTTGAGCTTCGCCGTTCACCTTGAAGCTCCAACCGAAAATGTAATGATATGCTAAGAGAGAACCAGTAGACGCTGAGAAGCCCACATACATGCTCTCTTTCAAGGTTGGAGACAGATCACGGTGAAAAGACAGAAGCGGAGCAGCTGGCTTTTTAGTATTAATTGGAGCTAAGGTGACATTAGTCTGCATCTCGATCCCATCGTAGTCCACCCAAACTTGCATAGGCCGGCCACTAATGAGGGTCAAATTTGTTAACTTACCACCAGAATCCTCATAATATGCGGCCGGTACAGATGCAACAGAGTCCAACCCATTAATATCAATGCCCACATGGTTGTCGTTGATATCTTTGAACTCGCTGCTGTAAATCGTGTCAAGCTCCACGGCAAAAACATGGTTGGTGTCGTTCCCATTGTTTAACTCATTGAACAGACCGAGGTACTGACTCGGAAGAGCTCCTGGGAGACCTCTTGTTGGGGCGATTACAAAAGCAATCCCGTGACCGCTAAGCGTCGAATACTGGGAAACAATAGCAAAGACAAAGGTGGTAGAGAAACTAAAAGCAGAGCCATTTGGGGAGTTCTTCAAGATCACCGGACTTGGATAAAAAGCATGACCCGTTCTTTGCCGGGTCCAATTGGTGAGACTCAGAAGGCCCTTGGAGCTTATGGCAGCTATCCCATCGAGGGTTAAATTGGTGGACCGGAAGCCATTGTAGGTGAAACTGGGATCTTGGGAGGCCCCCAAGTTGATCGAGAGAAACAAGAGTAAGAGCTTCAACGACATTGCCAGTTGCTCTTTGCCTAGCTACCCACCTACGCCGCTGCCCTGTAATAGTGCAATGAACTAGTGGTATATTACACTTGCTTACTAACCGGCGATAAAGATGAGCGCTGGGCTACAAATCTAGTATTCGCACGTGCTTCATCCGGACAGATGGGATCGTGGCCGATTGATTCTGGGTTTCAACGACTCTGAACGTCTAAGAAAATTAGAAATGAGTATGGGTAGATCCGGGAAGATCGCGGAACGTAGCTACAAGGGAAGGAAGAGAGAATACAAGAGTCGTGGGACCCGCAAGAGAATATCATTGGCGCATTTTAATTCAATATGATTAAGGCAGTCAATTTCCGACGCCTGTCATGTCGCTGCCCTTGATGTGGTAGTTTTCTTTAGAATGGACGATGGACGATGGATTTAGAATAAACAGCGTTAAACACTGCAGCTTTCCGCCCAGTATTTTTTTTCTTCTTAGGAAAACTCCGTATCGGCGATTAATCTCCGCTGCCGACTGGACAACTTGTGTGGGGCCCACTTATTCGTTCGCTCGAGAAGCTTCCCTGTTAGTGGTTGATAGTCAGTGATATACAAAGACATTTCGATACACTTAAAAATGGACGCATGAATAAAAAAAAAGTATTGAAATTAAGTTGAAATAAAAATATAGAATCGGAAGTTTGAAAATTAGGAAATTGTGTTATGGAAGCTCTGGTTGGACTCAATTTGGAGTTAGGGTGAGCAGGTCGATGCAACATCGGCTTCAACTTCCTTTTCAATTCCTTGTTATTATATTGGATTAAGGTTTATCTGGAGATGGTTCTTGGTATGTACCGATAAACCCAGAAAAATTGAGAAATTTTTTTTTTTCATCCTTTTTCTCGTTGCACCCTATCATATTTATATGCGTATAATTTGCACCCCAATCTCATGTAACTTCAACATCAATTTATCTAATTATGTGCAATTACTAAAACTATTAAATATAGATATATACTAATAAATACAATGCACCTAAAATTTTAACTACTAAATATACACACTAATACCCCCTTAAGTTAGAGTATAAAGATTGAAAATGTCTAATTTACAAAGAATGATATCAAACGAACGGTTGTCAAAAGTATTGGTAAGTAAATTAGCTAGTTAGTAAGACGGTGATACAGATTAAGGGAGGATGATACCATGATCAATTTCATCACGAACAAAGTGATAATTAACCTTGATGTACTTGGTGCGTTCATGAAACACATGATTGTAAGCAAGTTGAAGAGCTGACTGGCTATCATAATAAATCCATATATGAGATAAGTGAGAGATCCTAAGAGAGATTAACAAACCTTTGAGTCATTTCAATTCACAAGTCGCAGAGGTCAAAGATCGATACTCTGCATCAGTCGAAGAGTGAGATACAGTATGCTATTTTTTCGTCTTCTAGGAAATTGGAGAATTCCTAATAAAGACAAAATATGTTGTCGAGGAACATCGAGTCGAGGGACAACTCGCCCAATCTGCATCACAATAAGCTGTAAGATGAAGATGAGAATTAAAGTGAAGCAAAAGACCTTTGCCCAGGATGAAGTTTTAAGAAACGAACAACTCGAAGGGCCACCTCCCAATGATTGTGTCGTGGCTCCTACATAAATTGTGTCAAGATATGCACACAATAAGACAATTTAGGTTGAGTAATCATTAAGTAGATAAGACAAATAATAAGACGCCAATAAGACATAGGATCAGAAAGAGTCGCGTCCTTAGCCAAAGCAAGGTGATGATTTTGCTCCATTAGTGTGTCGACAGATTTAGCACCTAACAAATCGGTCTCAGAAATAATATCGAGAGCTTACTTTCTCTGACAAAGAAAAATCTCAGTTGAATTTGGCACTACTTCAAGACCTAGGAAGTACTTCAATTTGCCAATGTCTTTCATGTGGAAACAAGCATTCAAGTAAGTTTTAAACACATGAATGACATCACTATCAGTCCCACCTATCACTACATCATCCATATAGACCAAAATGGTCAACTGAATTTTGTCATATCGAAACATGAACAAAGAACAGTCTGAGCCAGATTGCTGAAATCTATATTGAACCAGAGCCGCAGCAAACTTGGCAAACCAACACCGCAGTGCCTGTCGCAGCTCGTAGAGTGACTTGCGTAGACGACACACTTTATCCGCTCTAAGTGCCGTAAAGTTTGGTGGAAAACGAATATAAACTTCCTCCTTAAAATTGTCATGCAAAAATGCATTGTGCATATCCATCTAATGCAATTCTTACCCACGGATAGTTGCTACTACCAAAAAGGTACGAACCGTGACCATTTTTGCAGTAGGTGCAAACGTCTCATTATAATCAAGACCCTCGATTTGGTGATTCTCGAAAACAATCAAGCATGTGTTCTACCACTCGATTGTTTCGTCTATATGATACTTGATTTTGTAGACCTATTTACTACCAAGAGCCTTCTTTCCCTTAGGCAAAGTAGCAACTGTCTATGTCTCATTATCCTCTAGTGCCTCAACCTCCTTTTTCATTGTCTCACGCCAACAAGAATGCTGCATGGCCTTTTTAAAACTGGTTGGTTCAATCCCTATAGTTACTGCAGCCACGAATCGATGATGTGACAGGAAAAATTTAGCATAATTCACATAGTTTATGATAGGGTAAGGCGTACCTGAGGATGCTAAGGAAAAGAAAAGAGAGCTCAAGGGACTGAGGGTAGCTATATGCAACATATAATCATGCAAATGAATTGAAGGCTGTTGAGCTTGTTTGCCGCGACCGAGATCGTCCGTTGCACCCGTAACCTTTGCAACTTCAGGTACTAGTACGACCCTATCTGTTGTCACACCCTCTTTTACAGACTGTCCATCATGTTCAGAGGCTAGCAAAGGTGCCTCAATCTTAGGCACGTCCTCCAATATACTAGGCTCAATGACAGTAGGCAGCGAATCTGGAGTTGTCGGCCTGGCAGAGTCTGTATGGGCAAAGGGAAACACGTGCTCAACAAACTCAACATCTCGACTTTCAAAGCAAACCTTCCTATCTAGATCACACACCCTCCACCCTTTTTACCATAAGAATAACCCATGAATATGCACTTATGATTTCAACTTGCAAACTTATCCTTTTCTCAATTAATATTCTTAGCATAACATAGGCAACCAAATACTTTAAGATGAGAAATAGATGAAAGAGTTCTAAATAAAATTTCATATGGAGTTTTTCCACCCAAAATCAATGATGGAGTACGATTAATTAAATATCCTCCAGTGAGAATGCATTCTCCCTAAAATTGAATAGGTAAGTTAGCTTGAAAACAAAGCGTCCTACCAATATTCAAAAGGTGTTTATGTTTCCTCTCAACTCTTTCATTTTGTTAAGGTGTCTCAACCATGGAAGTCTGATGAATAATGCCACATTCCTTAAAATAATCACATAAACAAGTAAATTCTGTACCATTGACACTGCGTATAATTTTGACTTATTTATTGAATTGTCTCTCAGTCATAGCCAAAAAATTCTTAACACATGGGACCTCATGTTTCCCCTTTAACAAATAAACTCATACGCCACGAGAACAATCATTAACAATAGTTAGAAAATAAGTAGCACCATAAAAACTAACCTCTCGATAAGCTCCCCACAAATCATAATGAATTAATTCAAAGATATCACTAGCTTTATTGTCACTAATTAAAAAAGGAATACGAGTTTGTTTTGCTCGGAAATAGACATCACAAGGTTTATGAATCATTATATTTATCTCGATACTACCTTCTATTGTAGGGAGCTTTTTTATGACTCGCATGAAGGGATGTCCCAACCTTTTATGCCATAAACCCATATTCTTGACTACAACGGCTCCATGAGTACTGACCAGAGACTCCCCTTGTGCGACATACAGCCCCTCAAGCTCTTCACCCACTCCAATCAACATCCTCGAAGTGTGGTCCTAAACAACACATAAACGATCAATGAATTTCAAAATATGTACTTTGTTTCGAACTAATTTTGAAACATATATCAAATTGCATCGTATTTCAAGGACATATAAAACACCATTGAGAAATAATTTTTCTACAAGAACTGTTCCTTCTCCTATTACCATAATGTATTCACCATTTTACATTTTCACGGGACAAGGAGGTATTCCTTGAAACTTTACAAATGCAGTTTCCTCGCCCGTCATATGATGCGAAGCACCTGTGTCAAACAACCATTGTAAATACGCCTTACCATTAAGCCTTGGCTAAGCAACAAATGTATTATTCATGTGAGTGTTCCAAAGAGATTTCAAAGTCTCCCAATCATCTTTGCTCAAGGTCTCCAACCCAACTTTATCAGAATCATCAAGTGGTCTCCTATGGGGAACATTAGCAGCCACCCCTACTGCCCCTTGTGCAACATTAGTGAGTGCTACTCCATTACGACCACGCCCTTGGTTACCACGTCCTCTACCTCTTCCTTGAGTTAAATTTTCTAGCCATCAATTAGGATAGTCATGTAGACGAAAGCATGTATTCGTGCTATGTCCCAGTTTCTGGCAGTGAGAGTAAACTACTCCATTGTCTTTTTGATCCCCCCTGAATTCTGAAGACCTGGGTTGACTGTTTTCATGGCAAAGCTCACCAGATCAGACCAAATAGGAGCTGCTCGAGTCATTACCTACACTTGTTCTTTCTTCGTAACTTGAAAATAAACCCTATAAAGGTTTAGTAGAGGGTCTGAAATGATGATATTGGAATGGACATTACCATAAGATGATTCATCAAGCCCTATAAGGAATTAATGCACCGGTTCATCCTTTTGACACTGTTAAAGCCGTGTGACAAAATTATACTTGCATCCATTACAAGAACAAGTAGGTATAAGATTATAATCATTCAAATAATCTCACAATTTCTTGAGTCGACCATAATAAGCCATGATCGAATCCCTATTTTATTTGTAATTTGCAACTTCCATTTTCAATAAATGAACTTGCATGCCATGATCGAATCACTGTTGTAACACCAACACGTTTGGATTTTTTAATATCGAAAAGGCACAAACGTAGTTCAATATTGAATCATAATTTAAAGCTTAGCTGCAATCTATTGGGTGTGCCCTCCATTTTTTGGGTGCACCATCAATTACAAAGATTTATCTTGCATCAGCCTTTTCACAGCCAGCTATCCAAGCAAGAATAAGCACTTCTAGATTAATATCTCCAAACGTCAACGTTGTCCAGCCAATACAAACCAATTGTTAATCCACTTTAATTTCTGAAGGCACGGCCTTCCGTTTCTTCCCTCTCCCTTTTCTTCTTGCTTGAATCAAGAATATCGATGTTAGATCGTCCTGGAACTTTAAAGAGAGATATTAACATGGCACTCATAATTAGTGTCAATCTGCTCTGTCAACAATACCGTCACGGGGCTTGCAGGGCAGTAGAATAGCTTGTGAAAGGGATTGAGCAGTCGTGATTGCATGGTATTATGGCACTTCACTAGATAATTCTACGAACATTTTACAAATACCATAGCTAGTTGAACAGTCTATTGCATTCCAAAATATGCAGAGCCATGGATGCATCAATGCATGGGATGTAAAAGGCTGTCACCTTTTGATCCTGATGATCGAAAAATTCCATACCAAAATCGAGAAGGCAATCAGATTTGGATAGAATCAACTCTTTCAGACTGCACCAAAGTGCAGACATGGCAATTATACTCGGTCGATATTCCTCCAATTCAGAATCTGCACCAGCCATTCGCATATGAGGGTGAGTATAAATGGGGGAGAACAAATCGATGAATAATGATTGTGGCCGAATTATTAAAGCTCACATCACGATTAATTGTCTGATGGAATTGAATTACATATCATGATATCAATAAAGGTACTTAGACCGAGTGTATTCGGTCTCAGGTACTTTGAGGGGGGGTTGGAGGGGAGCATAAAATACGGAAGGGGGACTGTGCCACACTCGGTCCCCCTTCCTTCACCCATTACATATACCTAGAATAGCTTCGAGAAGCAGCTCACTGACTTGGGCAACCAAACCCTTTCGAAGGTGAGACTGCGTGTCAGTGTTCATTATCAGAAGCTCCACATAAGTATAAGCCGTGGTAGCTCCAAGGCGCCATCCTAATGATTTTAACAGAACCAGTTCCATTTGCTGAATCGTAATTGATTGAAATAAATGATCCAGGTCCTCCATCTTCATCCACCACACATGGAAAAGTAGAAATAGGAAACAGGGCTAAGAAGTAACAATACAAGCCAAATGGATGGTTAGAGTGGTCACCTGAATGTCCATTCACAGAAGTGTGAGCAGTTTTGTAATCTTGTTACTTAATTAATACATATACTAAATTTTGAAAAAAAAAAAAAAAAAAAGGAGTGGCCACCTGAATTTCTTGCAATCAAGGAGCAGACGTCTCGATGAACTTGGAGGCAACTGATAAACAAGCTGCAGTTAGCAAGTCAACCATTCAGTATTGCCATTCCTAAGATATATGCTTAGAATCAGAAAATAAGCTTTGCAACGAGAAAGTATAGACAGTCCCCTTTCCATCTACGATTAAAAGTGAATAGCTAGAAATAAACACTTTTCTCTTACATGGCGTTGACTCGATGACATAAAGCGATCAAGGTAGTTTGCAGCACTGAAAACAGTTTCGAAAGAGAGATTCAGCCGGCCGCGAGACTGGAACACCAATGGGAAAATTTTAAAAGAGATAGATAACTCTAATTCTCTGGCAAAGGAGATGTAACACAAAATATAAGGCTGGAAGTAACCTCCTTAAGAACCAACCTTGATAAGCCATTGTATCGCTCTACGCCTGGCTAAGTATAGATTTTTGGAT
>CM034048.1:3489638-3563516 GCA_019804595.1 Bruguiera parviflora
GATTCGATGGTCTTTTTCGCTCTTTTAAACCGCTCTTGCTATGTATGCCTCGACTAAGTTTGACATGTATACGAACCGTGCCCTTTTTATGTAAGCGAATTGTGCACTTTCTCTTGCAATCAGTTCCCAAGATATGGGCGTTCTTTTCAATTCATATGTCAAATTAGCGTTATTACAGTTCCATCTTCTTACTGTCACCACTTATAAGAGCAATGAAAATGCAAAAATACGGCAGACACATCATCACTGTTAAATCTACATAGGAACTGGTCACCGAAATTTATTTGCGAGTGGCTGTCCAACAGTTTCGAAGATAATACGGACTCGCACCCGCGAGCAGCAGCGATGCCCCCATTTCGTGCCTTTACAACACGGTCACTTATGTCGGTGGCGTGCAACAGACACACATTTAAGTGGTTCTGCCGTTAGAAAAGAGACTACAGGACCCTACCAATTCGAGAATCTATTACAGGCACTTTGTTGGATTCTGAGACCTTTAATGCCTCGGCTAGTGAGAGGCGGCCATTTTTCCATGTAGCTTCTGCCGACTTCTTCATCTGCTCTCCTTCACCCTTCCTGTTTCCTTGAACACTAAGTGCTTCTGCATATCCTCCTGCGAATGAATCAATCAAGTCAAAAATGACAAACTACAGCAACAAAATGGGATATGCACATATGCAACCTCAGAGTTAATCACAAATCAGATTCTCTCCACCCTTCATGTGTGAAAACTATGCACCAAATCAGATTCTCTCCACCCTTCACCCTGACATACAACTATGCAATCTGTGTTCAGACATTATTTTCTCCCCAACTTGGGTGTACATGTTCAAGAGTGCTGGGCAAAAGTACACTGGCGGATGGGAACAATTTGGATGGATACTATCACATCAATATGCAACTAATTTCAAAATGCAGGAACAAAAATGAATTGGTGTCCTTAACCATACCTCTTGCAAGGGCAATGATATCACTCCTAATTCTTGATCTTACATCACCTACACAATCAAGAAGATAAAATGAGGGAGTACACTAACTGAATATTAGGGAAAAGCATTTGTAAAGCCAATCCTATACCTTCAGAATCCAATGATGGAGCCTTCAGCAGTTCTATTGCCCTTCTGTAGAGTCCCTAGCAACAAGATAATACCAAAATCAAGCAGACTAAATGATACAATCAATGAATAGCAGCAACCAATAAAAGGAGCACATAATGATTTGTGTAATTATCAGAGCATAAATATAATAATCTGGAGATACTGACCTCTTGTACCAGTAGATAACTTGAATGCTCTTGTATGGCTTTATGTCGAAACATGAGAGCTAGACAGGTTAACACAATGCCAACCTTGGGATGACGGGGACCTGCATACATCAATAAACAAAAAGGCTAATCAGTGGTCCTACAGATCAAAGAATTGAAAGCTTCAAACTGTAGGCACTTAACAAGTACAAGTCAAAATAACACACCAAAATATTGCTCTGCTTTGTTCAATGCCCTTGTCAATGTCCCCTCCGCATCTTCAAATTTCCTGAAGACATGTTAGCTATATACTTATGTTTCCAGAAGATCGCATTAGAAAAAGATGTAGCCAGTGAAAGGCACACAGTAACTCTAAGCTTACCCCATGTGTGCTTCAAGTTGCCCCAACGTACAGGTGGCTGCCAGCAGAACTTCCTCTGAAGCCATAGTACAAGCTGCTAAGGAATGCATGTCAGTGAAGTCCTTATTTTCTGCCACCACTTGAATAACCTTCTGGTACAAGTCCTTGGCCGCTGGAAAGTCCTGTGTGGCATGCAAGAATTCTCCATATGATAAAGCTGCAGCTCCTATATTCACCACATCAGTGTATGGCACAAGTCCTTCAGAAATGTTATCAAAATTAAAAGATGCTCACCAACATGGCCCTCATTGTCCCGAAATTCTTGGAAGGACAATTCAGCTGGCAGAAGAACCAACCACTCAGCAGTTGTGCAAAGAAGGACAACAACATAGGATAAACACTAAACAGGAAAAATTAGAATAAATATTAAACCAGTAACGCTTTTACATGTACCTGATCCAAGATTACCAAGGACCAGCTCAACTAGCCCTTTCACTGCTTTAGCACGAGCATTTGCATCCTCAAAGTCTCTACCACTGCCTCCAGGTGAATCTCTTCCAAGTAGTTCTAAGCATTTATTTGCAAGCACTGATGAAGTGTCATCCTACATACCAAGAACCATCTCCAGATAAACCTTAACCCAATATACTAAAAAGGAATTGAAAAGGAAGTTGAAGTCGAGGTTGAATGGACTTACACACCCTAACTCCAAATTGAGTCCAACCAGAGCTTCCATAGCAGCAACTACAAAGATATACATAAATTAACGGAATCAGAAGTAAATTCCACCGTCAAAACAAGAAATTTAGATAGAGAACACGATTACCTACCTCGAACACCCAAAGAAGAATGTGTTAAATCTTGAATCATCTGCAGTTTCTCCGTTGCCCCATCATAATTACCTCTAAGGAAAACAACATATTAAAGTAACCGGAACTTTTCCAATCTACCCAAATCAATACTGCTATCAATGGATACAAAAACGGAACAGCAGATCAAGAAAGAAATAATGATGGAAGGACAAAAAACCTCGAAGATAATAAGCTGGACATAGCGAGTAGGACCATTCCCTTAGAGTTTTGAGTAACACCATCTTGGGTCTCACTGGACTGAGAAACCAGGCATTGCTCCAGAACCAACATAGCTTGCGCATTCGATTCGTCTGTTTACATATATAAAAAAAAAAGAGATGGGTAAAAAGTACATCGAAAATTTTAAAGAAATTCAAAGAAACGAATAGAAACCCGATTTCTGAGATGTTGCAAGAGAGAGGGCGTAGTCAATCATCTGGAGAGCAACCGGGTTCGCACTTTGGCCTTTGACTCCGTCGTGGAGCGGTCTCGAAGGCGGCGGCAATAATGGAGGAAAGAGGTTTATGGTGGTGGGTCCCAACCGGGCCGCTCTTGCCACGGTGGTCGCCGCCCTCGATAGTTTTACGACGGAGCGAATCATAGCCACTACTTTTGTCGGGAAATTTTGGGAGGGTTTAAGGAGGATAGAAGAGAAAGAAACCTGTGAACTGAAACGGCGCGGTCGGTAGGGATGCTGATGACAGGCAGTCAGCTTATCGTCTTCATCATCGCGTTCGTAAAGGAATAATAAAAATCGAAATAAATTTAAGAAAGAAAATGGGTCACATTGCTCATTTATGCAGTTGCTAGAGATACTACATGTCGTACACTCAGTTTGTCTTGCTGCATAGCTTTTTTTTTTTTTTTTATTAACAAAAAATAAGGTACTTTATTCGCGTACAAGGCATCTCATTCGCATATTGTAGTTGAGAGTTGATTTTTTATTTAACTATTTATTAAAAATTTATTATTAAATTTTTCACATTTAATTTTATTGTTGAGAAATTCAAAATTAATATTATATTTTTTAAGCGATGAATATTAAAAAATAAATTTAAATTAATAAAAAATATATTAAATTATCGTCAAGTTGCATGCTGCGCTTCTTATCTTGTCGTCCGAGACTCAACATGATTAAATAGAAGTGATGATGAGGCAATGGTCTCTGCCTTCTGCAAACGTGTCGTTCGTGCGGCTTGCGGGAGGCAGGAGGCAACACGTGCGGTGTACAAACTAAAATAACAACTACATGTTGCTATATAAATAAATAAACTAACTTATAGATGTGACGGGAAATGCCGAAATGGGCATCCCAGGAGATCTATATCTCCAAGACTTTTTTTTTTTTTCGAGAACCACACACGACATGATAATAATATGTATTCTTTTATTAACTTAAATTTAAATATTTTAATATCTTTCTTAAGTTTAAGTTTGAAGAAATTATAAAAATTTATAGTTAATGTACTATTAAATTTTAAATTTAATATGTTCTAATTAAGTGTAAAAAGTTTCACTTGAAGTTATTACTAAATAATAATTTTTTATAAAAAATTTAAATTAAGATATTAATAAATAATTTTAATTTGAACCACAAAAATTAATATATACCCCTTTTTCGTTGGTTCAAAAAAGGAAACGGAGATAATGATCGACTAGATGAGATATTTAAAGCAAAAGGTAAAGAAAATCGATTGTCATGAAATGTTCAGCAATTAACTTATATCTCTTGAAAAATTATTAAAGAAATGTCATCCACCTACGTTATATTATTACAAGGGGGAAAAAAAAAAAAAAACTCAAACTTCTCAAACTTCTATAACGCTACATCTAGCTATGCTTTGTCAAACACCACAAGAAACTAAGAAGAATCCGATGGGACTAGGTTACTTAATAAAAAGTAAAGTTTAATTAATTAATTATATATATATATATATATAAAGAGTTTAAGTTCTAAAACTGTAAGTACGGTTTGCTTTATTTTGGACTCATTGTATAAATTTTGACTCGTGATACATACACGACGCGAGTCTAAAGATTGCCTATCTTCTCTCGTAACGCAGAAAAAGTTTATCCAACCAAATAGGTTCCCAATTGTCCCAAACAAAGGGAAAATAATATGTGCATAAACAAATCTTGGAAACACATGTGACACTAATGAGATTTGCAATTGCAGCAGTGAGTTTTACATTTACATCCAAAATGGCATGGTTTGACAATTACGATATGTTGCAAGACTTAATTGTGAAAATAACATCGTTAATTTAAAATAAAAAAATAATTATAAAAAAAAAAAAAAGAAAAGTAAGGAATTGTTAGCAGGGCATTACATTGTGGTGTTCTTACAATCCAGCACAGCCCCCTGTCCCGGACATATTGAATCGTTGTGGGAATTGATTGGGCAAAATGCATGTACTCGAGGATTAAACTTGTATCATGAGTGTTCCAGTCGGTCAAATTATGACTGACTAAGAGATTAAAGCAAAACTGAGCTTATGATATTTCTGATTGATTTAAGGACTTAGGAGCCTCCTATCCGATTGATTAAGATGTTATAATTCTCTGGAAACGTACATACGCGGCTCGATTTGCTTATTAATGGGCTTGCCGTTCAACTGGGAAGGAGCTTGTGCTAGAAGAAGGAGCAAAGCGAGAGCATGATTGTGTTGCCTGGATTTACTTGCCCTTTTCACTTTAGTGATGATGAGTATCACTCGCCAGTCATCACAAAAGCCACTAAATAATTAACAAATTGAGTGCCCTCTATCACTTGATTAAAAATGAAAAAAAGCAACAAAAGCCAAAAGATGTTATATGCTCTGATCTCAGTTAAGTTTTTCATGTAAAAGATGCTCGTTAGCTTCTCTTGCTTTTGTGCAATTCTTTTTTTTTTCTGGGATTTTAATGCTAGATCTCACTAGAAAAGACGAGCTGAAGTTTGCTCGATGTTTCTTTTGTTTTTCTTATGGACATCTTGGTTTAATTGATGCACACCACATCGACGTTAGAAAGAAACCCCCATTGGAAGCAATGCATAGATACCCCCATTATCAGGAATAGTGAAAGTGCATAAAGAAAAGAAAAGTCAGAGCCTAACCTTCACAACCCCAATGACCGGTTCACTCTTTGGCGCTATATTTGGAGGCCTCCACTCTCCCCATTTAACTTTTTCCTTATACCTTGACGTCCACTCTCTTTTACGCACGCACCGCAGGCATTTTCTCCCGAAACAAATCCAAGAACTGGTAGCAATGCCATTAGGGTCTTCATCAATGTTCCTCTTTGCTGTCGTCTACACATTGGCTTCACTATGCCCTGCAAGTACTTAATCGTTCTTTGCGTTATAATTGTTTGCCTTTTCTTTTATGGCTCGCATTTGTGTTCATTTAGTTACTGATTTTAGAGTTGATTGATTGATGCATGGGTGTTGCAGATGGGGAGCAACTCATAATAGTGAACAACTGCAATGAGAGCATATGGCCTGGAATCCTTAGCAGTGCTGGTCATCCCACCCTAAAAGACGGTGGTTTCCATCTCGGCAGCGGCGAGGAAGTAGTCATTGACCTGCCTGAGAACTGGTCGGGGAGGTTATGGGGCAGGCAAGGATGTTGCTTCGACGACAATGAAAAAGGCTCGTGTGACACAGGAGATTGCTCTGGTTTACTTCGTTGCCAAGGCACTGGGGGTGTCCCTCCAGCTACTGTGGTGGAAATGACACTAGGAACACCAAGTTCACCATTACACTTCTATGATGTTAGTTTGGTCGATGGCTTCAATCTGCCAGTTTCAATGGCACCAGTTGAGGGTGGAATTGGATGTGGAGTGGCGTCCTGCGAAGTTGACCTGAATGTTTGCTGTCCTTCTACTCTGGAAGTGAAGAAAGATGGCAAAGTAGTTGGGTGTAAAAGTGCTTGCTTGGCTATGCAATCGGCGAAGTACTGCTGCACTGGAGACTATGCTAACCCGAAGAATTGCAAGCCAACCCTTTACGCTCACCTCTTTAAGGCCATTTGCCCCAGGGCTTATAGTTATGCTTTTGATGACTCCTCCAGCCTTAACAAATGCAGGGCTTCTCGGTATGTCATTACTTTCTGCCCTCCTCCGAAATAAGGGACGCCTCGAGGCAGAGGGCACTAGCGAAAAAGCAAAAGAGTCTCTATGACTTCCTCTTCTAGATGAACTATGGATTGACTTCAGTTTTTTACGCTTTTCTTCCTTTTTTTTGTTTTTTTTTCCCTCCTGCTTTATTTCCTTCTCAAACTAGATGCCACTGAAATTAGTGGAAGGTATGATTTCACGGTGGTAGTAGACATCCTTTAGAATAGTCCTGTTGGCATTATGGTTTTGAACTTAATTCATTTATCATATTGATGTTGTCAATTAAACCCATAGAAAACAAAAAATAATAGACTCGAAACTTTATATAATTATCATATTGATGTTGCAAATTCGACCCATAGAAAACGAAAAAAAATAGACTGGAAGGACAACTAACAAGGCTGGTCTAAGAAATTGAAACACCAGACCAGGAATTTCCCACTTTCCAATGGTACTTTAGAATCAACAGAATTGATTCTCGGGAATCTCCAAGCAAGGCAGTGAAACAATTGAACAGAAATAGGTGACAGAAAACTGACCATGCATGCAGAGCCTCATGCTCAGTATAGTTCTGCGCTTCAAAATCAAGAACAATTGGCAAGATCTAACGTTTATCATCACGCAGGGGAGTTGGTATCATC
This sequence comes from Bruguiera parviflora, assembly GCA_019804595.1. Taxonomy (NCBI): domain Eukaryota; kingdom Viridiplantae; phylum Streptophyta; class Magnoliopsida; order Malpighiales; family Rhizophoraceae; genus Bruguiera; species Bruguiera parviflora. The sequence goes on from CM034048.1 coordinate 3,496,833, forward strand.
ATTCTAATTTTTCCTGAAATTTTCTAGTTCACAAAAGCGCTACTTTCAAGTAAAGATCTTCCAATCATCTAAGTCATCAAGATCAATTACAACAATCAAAATGGAAAACAAGGAGATATGATTTTTCTTTTAACCAAAAAACAATAATAATATATATATATATTAATTATCCCTTTATAGGTTAAGACCGAAATCACCTTTTAATGTTAGTGTTTAACAAATTTAGAATTTAATATCGTGCTATCAACATAATCTCCCTTTATTACGGGGCAATGGATAATTAAGGAACTCAAACCCAAACTAATGCAGATGAAAGCACATCAGATCACCAACCAACATACTAACTTAAAAATATTTTGTACGATACAACAGCCTCACTGTAATTCATCAACCAACCACCGAATAACTCTAAAAACTGCCTAAGCTAGCTATCCAAGTTCTCTCTCTGGTTTATTTTTTGTTCTCATCAGGATTGACTCCAGCAGTTGAAGTTCCTTCAACATTTGCAGCTTCTGATGGTGAGCCTAAACCCAATAATAGAGGAGCCTGTTTCTTTTCAGAGCTGAAATCTCGGTTTGCTGCCCAAGCTCTAAGAGGTGGCTCAAAATGCTTGCTGGCAACATCAGGTGGCAGTGAATCTTCCCCCGGCAGAACAAGAAGCCCCTTTTCTTGCAGAGATGACGGCTCATTGTAGCAGACATTCCAGAGGGAGTCAACCAGATGTCTCTCCTCCCTGGCTGCCCCGAGATCCTCAGGTGGCATTAAGCTGATACCTTTAATCCGCTCTCCAAGAACTTGCTTCAATTTCTCATCCTCTTCACTTGGTCTACCATTGTTCCCATCTTCCCTACCCCGAGCAAGCTCAAGAAGGCCACGGAGAGCAGCCTCTCGTACATCTGCATCCTCACTTGAAGCAAGGTGCAACATCATGCGTGGGAATCCCAGCTCATTGACTGTACTGCAATCTGATCTATTCTCATGCAGTAGGTAATGGATCAAGTTCAAGGCTTTCCTGGAAAACAACCAACTCATAAGAAAAACTATAACAAAGGAGGTGAAGCTAAACTAGGAGCCAAATGATACTTCAATAGTTTGACTACACCCCTGATACCACAAACCCATTTTGGTGTAGAATTATAAAATGATGTCTATGCACTTTATTTTGGAGCCAAAGATTAAGGTAATATAACATTATTCAAGGTTTACCTTTGAAATCTCACATTCTCAGATCCCAAAGCATCTCTTAAGCCCGCATAACCATTTGCCAAACGAAATGCAGCAATGCCTGGCTTGTTGTGCCTAATTAAAGCTGAAAAACACCCATAGAACAGCAAAGAATTTCACTTTAATTTCCAAGTCCAGGATACAGGACATTCACAACCACTAGTGATAAGAATAGCAACAAATAAGGCCAAAACACCACTTACAGGATATCGCGCCAAGAGCTTTAGTCCTAACAGTCATGTCTGGATCTGAAGTAAAATTTGAAAAGAGTGGTTCTAAGCCATTTGCTTCCATAACTAATTGCTGACTCTGGGGATTATTCTGCACAATTGTGGTGACAACATCGGCAGCTTTTGCTCGAATATTGGCATGAGAGTTTTTCAAATAACCAAGCAGTGGAACCAAACCACCGATCGAGTGAAGATCTGTCACACACACGTTATTAGCCAAAGAGATAAGCAGATTCACCATTGTATTGACAAAAAACTGAAGGCAGGACAGATTATAATAATTGCAACTTCAATCAAATTAATGTTAACACATCATATGACTTTTCTTGCTTAAAACAAATGTAGGTGTATGCCTGCATGAGCACACACTCGTGTGTTCGTAAACAAACTGTAAAATGATGAAGAGAACATCCACAATAATAACTGCATCAGAAAGTGACGAGTCACAGCTTTTCATGCAAATGGAAGCAGGTGGGAGTTTAATGACCAAAAAACCTTGAGCAAGTACAACAAATTACGGGAAAAAAAAATGCAAAATAAATTTGGTTAATTCCTGGATTGGAAGGATGAAAGTTTAGAAACCAATAAAGAGAAGTTACCGTTTGCCATGTCAATAGACTCAACATGCTCTTGTAGCTCGTCCAATATATCTGCCAAAAGATCCAAGTTCAGCCACTAAACAGAATAATTGACAAATCCATCGAATTGACACAACTCCACAAAATGCGGAAACCCCCAGAACGATGCAAAATTGTTACCTTCAATATCAGCGGGAGTAACACCTTGAGCCTCTAAGACCTGCTCTGGGGCTTGCATGACAAGAGTTATCTCTTTCATACGCCTAATCACATCAACACTCTGTGCTTGCATAGCCTCCATAAACCATTTTCGATCCTCCTCACTGTCAACAACAATTGAATCCACCGAATTAAAAGACGGTCATCGACCGCCTTAAACGCACATTCAATCGCAATCTTGCCTTAAAAATATCTATCAATCACAACGTTATTCAACTGACGAAGCAAGCTCTTGAAAATTCGACCACACGGATGCCAAAAGATTGAAACTCCCCCCCCCGACAAAAAAACAACAGATAGAGAGAGAAAAAAAAATTAAATCAGCGAGTTACCTGAGATTGTGAGTGGGTTGAGTCCCATCAGAATGGGAGAGGCTCCACTTGAGCAATCCTTCCCAGTTGGGTCCGTCTTTAGCCATAACCCCAAGATTCAAGACAAGTATAAAAATTCACACCCAATATTAATCTAGTTCTGCTAATTAAACGGATAGCAGCAACACAAACAATATAGAGATGGAAAAGGATTTTCAGTGGCAGAGAGAGGGTGATGATATAAAACAGTTAGGAAACCAGCCGACCGGAGAGGGCAAAGACAACTCGGGAAACCTCTCCATAAGCTTCCAGTGTATTCGGGAAGATTAATATTTGCCCAACCGGTGTGTCCAAAGTCACTCGTGAAGATTAAGAAGGAACCTTTTTCTGGGCTTTCGGGTTATTCGTTGGGCCGATTCTTCTGGCCCATTTAGGTGTTCAAAATGTAAGTCCATCGTCTTCTTTTGGGCTCCTATAATGGGTCGAGTACTATAATATTAATTAATAGGGGATGACGTGTCACCCTGATACCCAACGAGGAATTGTATTTTGCTTGTCGCCGCCAGGAACCGGTGGGGAGTGCCTTTGCTCCACTGGCAAACAGATTCGCTCCCACGTTCCATCCAAGGGACTGTGTTTTTTATTTTTTATTTTATTTTATTTCTTTTATTTTTTGAGGAAGCAGTTTGTGTTTGCTTTTGAGGAATCAAAAGCATTGGCTTTTTTTTATTAAAAAAAATTAATAAAATATTTGTAATTTTTTCTGGTAACGAATAAGATCTATTTTTTTTTTAATAAAATTGTTAGGAGACCTGTTGAATAATGGAAATATTCTTTTCATTCTTTTAAATTTTCTAATTTCTAAGATGGGGTACATACGCGATGCTTATACGACACAAACATATCCTATATGAACTTCAATTCATCCAAAAATGTAGAAAAATTGAGTTCCGAACGAAGAGAGGAAAGGAGAAAAGAAGGAAGTAATGAACGTTAACGTCAAGGTGCGGTCCAGTTGACATCACCATTTACCGGTCCTACGCCCCCTCGCTTTCATGCACGGAGAATAATAGACGAGCCAACACGGTGTGGGAGGCAGGCTTTTGTTTTTTTTTTGGGGGGGGGTGGGTTTGCCTTGAATGGGGGTGCAAGAAAAGAGACTGCACGGTGAGCCGCCTGACCCCTGACCCTTTTTGCCCGTCCATTTACATTTTCCTTTAAAAATAGTCTAGTAAGCTAATACTTTGCTATGTCATTGCGATTAATTAATATTAATAAATTATTAGAAGTATATAAATATTGACTTTTGTCGTGGTATTAGCGGACTTTACTTTAAATTTTATTCTGCGATAATGACAAGTACTTTGTCGTATCCGGGTCAATGTTTATTTGGTAAAAAAAAAATATATATATATATATATATATATATATGATAAACATAAATCTTTTTTAAAAGGAAAGAAAATTTAAAAAGAAAAGAAAAGAAGCGTGAGCAATAAGCACACCGCGCTTTAAATTGAAAAGGAGGGCGCTTTCCCAGTAGGGAGCCTCCACGCTACTGCCCTTTTAAATTATTCGATTTCCTTTTTCTTTCTTTCATATTTTTGTTTTTATTTTGAACAAGCCTTTTCTTTTCTTTTCTTGTTTTTTCTGTTTTTTCTTTTTTAATTGACCTTCGTAAAATTCTCACCCGCAGTTTCCCAACTCTCTCTCTCTGTCTCTGGTTCTCTCTCGCCGTCTCGCCACCCTCGTTGTCGCCGAGATTTAATAAAGAGTGTTTCCTTCTTCGTGGCACCGCATTTCATTTTCAATTTCAATTGAGCCAATTCTAGGGCTTCTCTCTCTGCTCAACCCCTCCCCCCGGGGCCAAAAAAAAAAAAGCAAAAGAAAAGAAAAAGAAAAAGAAAAAAGCTCGGTTCTTTATAATTTGGATCAACCAAAAACAAATATATCTATATATCTATATATCAGCTCCAATGGCTGCCGTGGGATCTATGTCGTCCTCCTTCTGGTGCTACGGATGCAACCGGTTCATCCGGGTCCGGGTCGGAGCCTCCCAAGATTCCTTCCTCTGCGCCGACTGCGGCGGAGGATTCGTTGAAGAAATCGGGACCCCGTCTCGCTCCCCCATCCACGGCCGATACCCCGCCGCCGGAATCTACCTCGGCAACACGCCGAATACTGACCGGGTCCCGGCCCCGAGGTTGCTGCGAACTCGACGGCTTGCAGGAGATCGCTCCCTTTTTAATCCAGTCATCGTGCTTCGTGGGCCGGCCGATGGTGCCGGAGGAAACGACGGAACTTCCGGGAACTTCGAGCTGTACTATGACGATGGCGCCGGGTCGGGTCTTCGGCCCTTACCGGCTAGCGTGTCGGAGTTCTTGATGGGGTCGGGATTTGACCGGCTTCTTGATCAGTTGGCCCAGTTGGAAATCGACGGCGTTGCTCGGTTCGAGCAGCCGCCGGCTTCGAAGGCTGCAATAGAATCGATGCCGGTAATCAAAATCGTGGCTAGCCACGTCTCCATGGAGTCTCACTGCGCGATCTGTAAAGAACCATTTGAGCTGGATTCTGAAGCGCGAGAGATGCCGTGTAAGCACATTTACCACTCGGATTGCATCCTCCCTTGGCTATCTCTCCGCAATTCTTGCCCGATTTGCCGCCACGAGATGCCTGCAGCGGAAGTGCGCGGCAGAAATTCACCTGAGTCCGATGAAGACACCGTGGGATTGACAATTTGGAGACTGCCCGGCGGGGGCTTTGCGGTCGGAAGGTTTACTTGGGGAAGGCGGGCCGCGGCAGAACGGGAGCTCCCAGTTGTATTTACAGAAATGGATGGTGGGTTCAACGCCCCTGGGGCGCCCAGGAGAATTGCGTGGGCTCCCAGAGGCAGGAGAACAAGAGAGACTAGGGGGTTGCGCGGTGCTTTTCGCAATTTATTTTCCTTCTTTGGTAGGATTGGAAGGTTTCATTCCAGTAATTTTCATAGTTCCTCACGGAGGCGTAGCATCGAGACTCGAGTTGTTGGTGATAGTTAATGGGGAACTGTCTTGGTCCGTCAACTAGGCTGATTATCTGATTACTAATATCATCGACTTTTACATTCTTCGAATCATGAAAGGGAACCTGTATATTTTGTGATTCACTTTACTGTATATAGCTGCAGTTGAGTAAGATATGAGAAATTGCTTTCGTCCAGAAGGGAGAGATTTTGAACTGTTAGGAGATTAGTTGTCTCTTGTAACTTGTAAGGAACTTAGAGTAAAAGGTCAAGGAAGAAGACTCTGCAGTTTTCCTGAGGTGCAAACCTCTTTCTGTAAGTGTGCCTCTTTTGATTTTTGTTTCTTTTTTTTTTTTTTTTTTGGCTTGAAAGAGGTTCGCTAATGTCATCTGTTGCAATGTTAAATTTATATTTTCTTTCTAATTTGTTGGTTATGAAATCTCCTGTTCTATGGCATTTGTCCATTTTATCCGAGTGATGTATAGTACATATTGAACTAGAAATGCCGATCTTTCAACGGCAAGGGGTTCGCTCTCTTGGGATTTTGTTGCTTCTACATTCATTGGATTTGGACCGTGCCATTGGTTCTCTGAATCGCACCCTTCATTCCAACGGTTGATTCTAGATCAGAAGCTTATGGTTGGTAAAGAGACCGCGATGCTAATTTGGTACCATGGACAAAACAAGGTTAATTGGCACAGTTGTGAAGATAAGCTTTGTCACCTGTGCGATTCTCAATAAGGCAGTTCGAGTAATGTATGATCTTTCCCTTGGATTTTCGGAATGCCTATGTGACAAATTTATGATCCTCGGAAACGTTGTCATTCAAATTGGAAAGATAGCAAAGTGAATTGGATAATAAGCCATGCTCCTTGTTCATTGGCTGGTACCGGTCAACTCGGTTGCAGATTAATTCTAAACTAGTGAAATTAGCCGTATAATTTACTTGTCCTCTATTGCATTTTTATCCCCAGGCGTCATTTGTTTGTGTCTATCTACTTGTACTCTGCAAAAGTGTCTACCAGAAACCTGTGTACATTCAGCTCTCTAAGCATTTTCGCAAAAGCCCCATGTTCCATAAAAGCAGCGTCCTGTAGACTCTAAGTCAGGCTTCAGATCATTTTTCTGGTCAAAGCTCACACCGTGCCGAAAATAGTCAGTGAACCCCAGAAAGTAGAAAGCAGCAAGTGTTTTGTCCTCTTGCCAGCATGCGCGGATCATTTGTTATTTTTCCCTTCATTTAGGCTTGCCTTTAAATAGGCTTTTTGTTTTTATTTAGCTGCAGAGCTTTCTGTCTGATGGGGTAAAAGGAGGCATGTTGGATACACCGCAAAGTTGATTGTCTTGGTTGTGCGAGGATGGAAATATAGACCAGTGGTCAGTAAATTAAGCATTCTCGCCACAGTTCCCATAAAGTTTCCCTTTTTTTCAGGGGCATTGGTAATATAGACAAGATCCATGGAGAGGAGTTGGAGCCTAACAAGGCAAACGTGTTCTGGGTCCCCGTGTTCTTGTGACTTGTCAGAAAGATGGAAAAGCATACGGAGGGTTGGCAAGACTTCTCAGAGAAAATGTGACTATAACTTGCGGTTCATATATTTTCCGCAATTCCATCGTTTGCTTCTGAATGATTCTTCTGACAGGTTATATTGCTGGAAAGTTGAAAAAAAAAAAAAATTCCGTTTACGGGGAAAAAGAGGCTTCTTTAATCTTGTGCGAAAATTTATCGCTGCTACCGTATCTTATCCGATATAAACGCTGTTGGGAGAACCATGATCGAGCAACCTCAGGCAAGAATTTTCTTTCTTTCTGGTTTTTTTTTCTTTTTTCCCTCTCTTTTCCCACCTTCTCTATTTTGGGATGTTAGGAGTTCTAATTTGAGTGAAGACCGACATGGGAAGAAAATAGAAATCCAACGGAAGAACTTGGGCCTCCTTTAGCTATGCTCTGTAAGGTCCCTGGGGACCACCGTTATCCATAGACCACAAGAATCTCGAGCCGTGACGTGGCGTTATCCAAGCAGTAACAATCAAATCCACAAACACTAGCAAGGTACCGACACGAAGGCGCCACCCCGCCGGTACCACGTCCATAGATCCTATAAGTCCTGCCGGACAGAAAATTCTGTGGTCAAGTTCATATACATTTTTCAACTACGGCGAAGAATAACAAAATTATCAAAGTTTAACAAGATGGCAACTTTAGCTGCTCCTCAGAATTCTTTGAACCCAACAAAGAGATTGGCCATTGCAGGTCCTGGCTCTTGTTCTCTACCGGGAGCTGCTGGTCCAAGAGTTGTGTTCTGGAATAAGAACCAGAAGAACAAGAACAAGAGGTCGTTGACAGTTGTTGCTGCCGTTGGGGATGTATCAGCTGATAGCACCACCTACTTGTTTGCCGGTGCAGCTGCTGTGGCTCTGCTTGGAACTGCATTCCCCATCCTTTTTTCCCGCAAGGACCTGTAATTACTCCTCTTTTTCAGAAAATTAAAGAAAAAATATCTCAAATTTTACTGGGTCTTTCACATTCTTTTGGTAGTTGATTTAAATTGAAATAGAATTTAGCTGAGCTCGCGTTATTGTCAGTTTTTCAGGGCTAAGCTTGAATGGCTCTGTGCTTTCTTTAGCTTTATTGTTTCTTACCCAATCACTAACTTTTCTCCGTCATGTTTCCTTATCTGATTCGAAGAAGTGTTTGCTATACGCGTCCAGGTGCCCTGAATGCGATGGAGCTGGTTTCATTCGGCAGTCGGCAGCAACGTTGAGGGCTAATGCTGCACGCAAAGATCAGGCACAGATTGTCTGCCCTCGTTGCAATGGGCTTGGCAAGCTCAACCAAATTGACAAATAAAACTCAGATAGTACAGTCGTTCTGTAATTTTCAGCAGCTTTTCCCATGCCATAATAATCCTCTCCTCACTACTGTTACATAAGATTTTATTTTGACCCCTCTTCCTCAAAATGTTGCATAAAAATATATGTGACCGTCGTGTTCGTGTTGCTCAGCCTTTCCCCTGTTTTTTGTTTTTTTTTTTCCTTTGAGTATGATGCTATCGTTTTATAAATAAATCATGTATGCCGGGGAGCGAGCAAACTCACTCCTCTGGAAGATGTGAGGCATGGTTGCTGTCCTGGGACAAGACTGCCTCTTCTTTGAAAATAACGAGAATTGCTTCTTTAATGGACCCAGAAAAGTTCATTAACCTCTCTGATTGGTTTGCATAAGTGACATCGATGGAAACGTTGCAGAGGACACCAAATATCCTGAGAAGTGGAGAACAGAGTCATAGCCACATAAACAAAAATTAGGCCAGAAATACCAACAGAAAATTCTTTTAAAAGAAATAAACGAGTTATAGTGAGCTATATATAGATATATGGACGAGTAAAAAGATGAACTCAAAGAAATACTTTACATTGGATCTTCCACGATTAGGTTGCACGGTTTGCTATAAATAGTCTCTCGTCAATTCAAACATGTCCTTAGAAATAGAAACAGCTAATCATAACGACACCTGTAATGAAACTAGACAAGAACGCTGCAGTTTTGTGTCTTGGGGGGTCTCAAGTTGAGGGTAGCTACCAATTCCAACGTTTTGGAATTCCCTACAACTTTTTCTCGGACGAGGCTTACCACCCTTTTCTTCATGCATGAATTGCCTACCATAAATTAGCAAAGCAAAGGAGAAGGAAAGTTGTCATTGTAAATTTCTGTTGTTCTGTTTGATTATTAGTTTGTAAAGAAAATGAAACTAGACGAAGATCTAGGACATGATCGCAATGATGAGTTCCAGACAGACGATGAGGAAAACCAGGCGGAAACGATCTATGAAGATGGATCAGAAACGGGAACCGAGGATAGCACCAGTCCTTCGCGGAGCCTGTCCAATGTCGGTACCAACGCTGAGTCTACAGCATGGCCCCAGAGTTACAGGTATCTTGTAAAAGTCAGTCTTTTATTGTTCTTTTCTGTAAATCATAAGATTTTCCATATCCTCTGAAATTACATGCAGCACTAATTGGCTATTCACTCGGTTCTCTTTTGGCAATGTGCTTAATAATTACCCATCAATGGATCTAGAATTGGTACGCAGCAACTTGTGCGTATCTTCACGAGAATGATACTCTCATAGTCTGCATTATTCTGTTCCTCTATTTGAGAGCAGATTGTATATTTTTTCAATGAACTTCTTACCTCCAGGTCTTAAGCTTGAGGCATTCTGTGGATCCACTATGCCTCAAAACACCTAGATGAGCAAAGTAGATAACCTTGCTTGAAATGTGCAGATGAACAGGCAACATAAAAACCAAACAATAATAAGAAAAAAAATCCAAAATTCCTTGCATCATCTTCAACAATATATGTGCAGGGTATCAATGGACATGCTCAGTATGACCCCTCCTTCCAGTTTGAGAGGGACGAGTGTGATGGGAATAGCTAGTTCCTTAACCTCTATCTACAAGAGGCATCAGAGTTCTGAGTCTACTGCTCTGAGTAAACTCCTCCTTGCAGACCAAAGTTCAGACAAAGAAGAATTCCCTATCTCAATAAAGCCAGTGAAGTTATCTGCTTCTTCTATGTCAAAGTTATTCATTAATGAATTGCAAACACCACGCAATAAAAGTTCTTTTGCCCAAGCAGTCATCAATGGTAGGGACTCCAGACTCCTGTTGGGTTTAGTAACTCTGCCATCATAAGCTTTCTAGTCCAACCTTTTCCCCCGGATGCTTGATTGCAGCTTCCTTTCCTTCCTAGAAGCTGATATCTTTCTTTATGTTTCTATGAAGGAATAAATGTTCTGTGTGGCATTACACTACTGGCGACTCCTTATTCAGTCAAAGAAGGAGGGTGGTTAGGCCTCCTAATATTTTCACTCTTTGGAGTCATCTGTTGCTATACTGGAATACTACTGAAGGAATGCTTAGATAGCTCTTCCGGGATCCAAACCTACCCTGATATTGGTCAGGCTGCTTTTGGCAGGACAGGTCGCATAGCAATATCTGTAAGTTCAATGCTTTGTGGAGGAATTTAATGTTGGCCAACATCCCCATCTGCAAGCACATATAACACTCATTTAATAATTTTATGCATCTAGTTGTTGGATTATTACATGAAGACATCCTTGCCATTTAGTAAAAGAACTGATAGTTGGGTTTTGATAAAATGCAGATAGTGTTATATCTCGAACTATTTGTGAGTGGAACAATCTCTACCCAGAAAATTCACCAAATTCTCTGTGTATATGGTTCTTCTCTTAATATTATGCACTAAAAATTTAGCTTTCTGTGTAGGCAGCTTCTGTGGAGTTCATAATATTGATGGGTGATAACTTGTCAAAATCTTTCCCAAACACAAACATGAATTTGGCAGGAGTGCATCTCGATTCTCGTCAAATTTTTACCGTCACAGCTACTCTTATTGTTCTTCCAACTGCTTGGCTTCAAGATCTTAGTTTGCTGTCATATATTTCAGGTTCATGTCTTTCTCTCCTTTCTCACATCTTAAGCTTCCATTCTACCCTTCTTTTTCAAGAATAAAAACAAATTTGATCGAGCTGTATCCGCTGACCTTGGAAAACTTGGCATTCAGTTGGAGGAGTAGGTGCATCCATGCTGCTGACTCTTTGCTTGCTATGGATAGGGGTGGTGGACAAAGTTGAATTTCGTCCAAATGGAACAGCTATAGATCTTACAAACTTACCTGTGGCAGTTGGCATTTTTAGTTTTGGTTTCAATGGCCATTCACTTTTTCCAAATATTCATTCTTCCATGGAAGAACCATCAAGGTTTACATCAGTTTTAATTATCAGGTGAATGAAATCTCTTTCAATCAGTTCAGAAACTCCCCCTCAAATACATGCTGTCACTATTCTTGTTTGCTTATAGGGATGCATTTGGAATGCTAAGAAAGATAATTACTACATTTTTTCCATTGATTTTCGATATAAAAACAATAATTTTTCTGATAGACAACTAGTAAAAGAAGAATTGATCACTTCTTTAACGTATGCTTCCGTTGCTGCAGCTTCATTGTTGTTTGGTTTATAAACACTGGAGTAGCTATTTGTGGCTTTCTGATCTTTGGAGACTCAATCAAATCTCAGTTTACTTTGAACATGCCCAAAGAATTTTTGGCTTCAAAAATTGCTGTCTGGACAACGGTACCACAACAAAACTGTTTCATTTTTATGTCGTATTATTTTAATTATGCTGATGTTCAATGATAGTCCAAGATAAAACTGTTAGATGTACGTGTAAAATTTTCAGGCATTATGATATCTAGTAAATATTCTGTCTATATTTTTTGCAGGTTGTGGCCCCAATGGCAAAGTATGCCTTGACAATAACGCCTGTTGCGTTGAGTTTAGAGGAACTAGTATCAGCTCAGCTTCAATCTTTCAGTGTATCTCTGGCCATAAGAACAATTTTAGTAATTTCAAATTTAGTTGTTGCACTGACAGTTCCATTCTTTGGTAAGACCATAACTTCCTTCCATCATTCTTCTTAGGTTTTAACAGGCTTTATGCACCAAAAGAGGCCAGCTTAGGCAATAATGAACACAGAAAGAGAAACAACTTCTCTGCTAATTGTTATCTTTGTAAATTGGAATGCAGGTTTTTTAATGGCTTTAAGTGGATCTCTACTAGCAATGCTTGTTGTAAGTTGTCTTCTGGTTGGAAACCCTCAATTTTAATTCTTAGGAGCTGGAAGTACTTAATCAAATCCGTCTGCCCGTTATTCTGTGTCAGGCTTTCATCTTGCCATGTGCTTTTTATCTCAGCATTCTCCGGGGACGATTAAACAAGTTGCAGGTAGAGTTTTTTCTGCTGTGTTCACATTTTCACTTCCAGACTGCATCAAATATGAGTTTAAAGCTTAATCATTCAGCAATATATATATATATTTTATTGTTATTATTATTACTATTATTTTGGTTTCTCTCAGATTGCTGCTTGCCTGTCCATCATTAGTGTGGGGGTGCTCTGTGCTTGCATTGGCACATATTCGGCAATTACGAGGATAGCTGAACAATTCACCTGACGGATGGGCAAAGGGAGAGTCTGGCCGTACAATATACTATTTCTGCTAAAAATGTGTAATGAATCTGGTGCAAAATCCCGTCTGAAGCAGATAACCATTGGAACTCCATGGGCTCCAAGCATTGAATAGGAAATACACCAGAAATAACATTAATGGAAGCACCTGGAAGGATGTATCAATTGTATATTACCTAAATGGATCATGGCAGGAAGTACATAATTACATACTGTGATAAACCATTGTGGCATCGTGATTGAGTCTTTGTGGTATCTGGTCGTTGTTTAACTTCGACTGAAAATGATTTGAGTCATTGGTTCCTTCAGTAGACGGTGCTGGCTTTCCTTTTCCAGTCTCTTTGTATTGTTTAGTCAAAGGGAAAACTTAACACGTATATGTTATAGCACCTAATTTGTGCAGTTTCAGCACCGAACCCATGGTTGAAGCAAAACATTCCAAAGACTACATGTAAGGATCATCTGACCAAGGAATAAGAACGATTCCCTGGATTCCCTGGCCAGTAGACTGTACACATTGCTAAACACGAAGACTTGGGAAAATAATCTTATATTTAACTATACAATTCATTTTGGTCCTCAAATTCTGGAGATGATTCATTTGCACGAATAAAAGCAAGGGGAAAGGGCACAACAGCTTCGACCTAAGCAGTGGCTGCAGGCTCCATGGGGAAAATATGGCCTTAAAGCAGTTATCAAAGAGAAAACGGCTTTGTCTTCATATATCTACCAGAATCCTTGCCCATTGTTGATGCCGTGCAAGCTTCACATTCCTACAACCGTAACCTTCGCCAGCAATATCATCTTATCCAATAATGCGTGAGAAACTGAATCGATCCTGGCATCTGAAAACTACAGAGACGCTTCAGGAAACGAGAATGCTCAAGTAGGCTGCCTTACAATCTACAAGCACCCACATGGCAGCTGCTGCTAGAAAGGCAATTCTTTTTTCTGATTAATTTGGCTGGGCATTCCTCCTTTTCATCGTGCACCTTGTATGATGACAAGCCGTGAAATCCCGGGCCATATGTTTTGCAATACGACAACTTCAATCAAACCTCTCATGTTGTGTATCCAAACTCAGAATGGGAAGTGTATTTGACTGATGGATCCAGCCACGATCTTGTGCCCTCTAACAATTCAGCACTGCATGTGCTGCCACCCGAACCGAATTGACGCCGCTTGCAATTGCATTGTCCCGGCAAATGGTTTTACCATTCTAGTACAAATCACGTGAATGTCCCCCCACAATGTAAAAGCCCCCGTGCACTGGATGCCTTTCCGGACATTGATTCCGATGGTTACGAGCGTGACTGATTGCATAAAAAGCGTGAAGATGTTTTTCTTTCATTACCAATCAAGCACCACAGGTATACATCGCATCCAGTATCGGGCTGAGTCATCTACTTGTTTGTCTCTTTCAATGTATTAGAGGCAGCCTCAAACAAGTTTCTATGTCATTAACGGAACACCATGCTTCCAAATGAGATTAAAGTTTGAAGCCCGACCAACCATACACCAGACGCGCCGCGCCGCCCAAAATTAAACGGAATGCTTTTTGAAACGTGCTTAATACAATCTTAACATTAAAAGCATGATCTAAGATGATCCTAGATACGCTTAAATGTCAATAGACGATAAGATGAGGTTCGTTGTCCGGTCCGGTGGTTAACATAGAAAGGCCGACACAACCACTTCACTCTCGTTTCCGTTTTCCGTCTCTGGATCCCCGCGGTCCCCCGCCTCTTCCGGAAAAAAGAGCAATCAATAAATAAATATAAAATATATATATATATACAAACACATCTTTCCAATACCCAGATGGAGTTTTCTTAATTCAGACTTCAGTGATCTCACTACAGTTAGTCGGTTGAATTCCTTACTCTGTCCCCGAAACCCATAACACAGTTCACCATATTATTACTTAAAACAACGTACTCACTACACTTCGTCCAAGAAAACAAAGATTTCTCCAATCCTTCTTGCATTGAATTCTTCAAACACAATTCTTTCCCTTTCCTTCGCTAACAATTTAATCATCATGAGGAGCAATAGAACCTACGTTCTCCGCAGTTTCAAAGACCAGCCATGTCTCAAATCTGTCTTTCATTTTATTTTGCATTACTGTTACGATTCTTCCTAGTCGTGGACTCCGGACACTGCCTCTTTTCACCAGAAACGCTCATTTTACCACCTAAAACCCAGGTTATCCCTGTCGGATCGGTTCCCAGATCCCCAAGCAAGCTGTCATTCCACCACAATGTGAGCCTTACGGTGTCTCTCACCGTCGGCACCCCACCACAGGATGTGTCCATGGTACTTGACACTGGAAGCGAGCCTTTTTGGGTTCACTGCAACGAAACCCTTGGCCTCTCCAACCACATTCGACCCGAACCGATCCACATCCTATAGAAACCTCCGCCACGCCACTCTAGCCCATGCCGACGCTTCTTCCTCGGAGGGCAATCTCGCTTCGGATACTTTCCATATTGAGAGCTCCGATATGTCGGGTCTAGTGTTTGGGTGTGTGGATTCTGTTTTTAGTTCTAATTCGAACGAGGACTCGAAGAACACCGGGTTAATGGGGATGAACCGCGGAGCCCTCTCTTTCGTCTCTCAAATGGATTTCCCGAAATTTTCTTACTGCATTTCGGATACCGATGTTTCGGGTGTTCTTCTTCCGGGTGAATCCAATTTCACGTGGATGCTACCACCAAACTTGAATCCAAATTTCAACCCCATTACCTTACTTTGATAGAGTTGCCTATACGGTTCAGCTTGAGGGTACTAAAGTGTCAAATAAGCTACTTCCGATACCGAAATCGTTTTTCGAACCGGATCACACTGTTGCTGGTCAAACCATATTGCTTGGACCGGTTTATACTGCGCTCAACCGCGAGTTTTTGAACCAAGCCTCTGGGGTTTTAAGGGTTTTAGATGATCCTAATTTTGTATTCCTAGGAGATATGGACCTGTGTTACCGGGTCCCGCTTAGTCAACGGGTCTTTGCCCTGGTTGCCAACCGAGAGTTTATTGTTCCAGGGAGCAGAGATGACTGACTGTATCGGGTGACCGGGTATTGTATCGGGTTCCGGGTGAAACGAGGGGAAATGATTCGGTGCACCGCTTGTCATTTGGAAACTCGGATTTGTTAGGCGTGGAAGCTTACGTGATTGGTCATCACTATCAACCGAACTTGCGGATGGAATTTGATCTTAGAAGATCAAGGATTGGCCTGGCTGACGTACGGTGTGATTTGGCTGGTCAGAGATTTGGTGTGGACCAGTAGCTGGGGAAGATTACTGATTTGTATTAATAATATTTTTTGTGTGGGTAGTAGACTATCATGTAGTTCGAGGGCCACGCTATTAAGCTGGTCCCAGGACTTGGTACAGCGTCCATTTTGTGGTCCACTTTTAGTGCCAGTCGGGGAGGGAGTCGGCTAACTTTAAGACCAATCGTGAAGGAGTCAAAGATAAGAGACATGTAAGATATCGTCAATTAGCTATTATTTGTATTTTGGGGGGTGAAATTTCAAATTTCACTGAATTATTAGTTTCCAGATTAATTTTTGACTTGATTGTCAAAATGTAACTCGCATTCCCTTCCGTCCCCTGATGCATCCCTACAACCAAAGCTTTCAAAGACATCAGAAATGAATAGGTTGTCTGGCCTTGCTCAGTCTGATCTGTCGGATATGGAAACACTAACACTCACGACCACGATGCGTCATTCATCAAAGACACAAATGTTGGGGCCCCAAAATGAATAGATTGTCAGATTGACACCAAACTCATCGGCTCCACCGTTGGCGGGTTGGGTATACTAACGGCGAGTTGGATCCCCAATATTGAATCTTGGGCTGCCGTTTCGGCTCCAAGGATAATCCAATGGCAAGTCCTATTTTGAATGGGCCTCGGCCCATTTATGAATTTCTTTTCTCATGTTTCTCCTTCTTCTTTTCTTTTCTTTTTTTTTTTAACTTTTATTTTATCAGTTTACCGCATCGTTTTTGGTTATGCCAAACTGCCTATGCCATTTAACGAACAAACAAAATGATCATAGTTTTGTTAAAAGATATTTTTTAACGTTTAGATCTTTCAAAACGAGTTAGGCTGCACGCCTTTCATAGTGGGCGAATACAACCCCCTGTTGGGGAGGTATGTTCGAAGACTATAGGACGTTAGCAAATAAGAATTTTTTTTCTTAAAAAGGAAAAAAAAATTATAGTAAATAAAGCTCCCACTTGAGTTTGAGGACTCATGCCTTCTTACATTTTTTTTCATTAAAATAAATTATTTTTTCGATTTAAATCTACCAAAGTCGACAAAAAAAAAATTGAAAAATGTGCAATTAGGAAATGAAAAAAAAATAAAAAAAAAAGGAAAAAACAACGGATCTAGGAGAAGCTAATCCGGTTGGCGCAACTACAACGAGAAACTAGCGGGGAAGAACCACATATGTAACCATCAAAAGCCGTTAAGATTTTTCAAAACGAAACAACCGGCAGCTAACGAAACCTGCGTGGGCACCTTCCTCTTTTACCTTTATTAGCAAGTATCGTCGGTAGATGTTGAAGGCTAGTCAACCAATTTATTTCAGCTAATGGCATGGAACATGCATACGAATTATGGATTGTATTGAAAATATCCCAAGCTGTTTGAAAAGTTAACCAATCGGATTTAACTTGATTGAACAGAAGAGCAACATTTTAAGAAGGAGATCCGGGATTCAAACTTTAATTCTTTCAAATTTTCACAAAATGTAAATTCTAATTTCAATGTGACCCCAAAAAAAAAAAAAAAAGAAGAGCTATTTGAAAAATTTAGGTATTAATCTGAACATGTTGACAACGTTAAATGAAAGCCATTGTCAATACACATCAATAGATGATCGGAAAAGTTTGGTACGCGTCAATAAACAATTCTCGTTACATGAATTACTTAGAAATGAGCTGCCCGTCGTCTCCGTGGTTAAAAAGGCTCTAGCTGACCATGCAAGGTGGCTTTGATGATTACTGAACAATGAAAAGGCTACAACGCAACAATTAATGCACTGCATCTTGCCAAGTTGACCCGATGTGCTAATTATGCTCATGGCAAAATTAAAGGGTAAGTGGTATTTTGGGAAATTTAAGGAAACCGTTAAGAATGCTAAGCTAGTGTCTCGCTTGGATATCACTCTAAAGTTAAGCATCACCAGCTGCCACCCAGGCAGCCCAAAAATTCAATCAATTTGTTGAAGGAATTGGCCGTCTGCAAGTAAATCTCAATCTGAGTCACCTAATTAGCAAACCCCATGTTTCCATTTTCCCACTATATAAACGTCGTCTCGGGCTCTTTTCCTTGAAGCCAAATCAACTGCGTCTTTCCTTGCTTAGATTTTCTCTCATTCCATAATTTCTTTTTCCACCAAAATCAACAATGAGTTCAGCAACAGCATTTTTGAGGGCTATGGTCACCGCACTTTGTGCATTTTGGATTTGCCTTGACTTTGCAATAGCTAAGCACGCCGGAGTCACTAGGCACTACAAGTTCAATGTACACATTTTATCGTTGCACATTATTTTGCTCTCTTGACTACTTGTACGTGCACACTCCAAGTATATATCAAGCTAAGATATTGTTCTTTAATTCTTTTTTTTCCCTTGTTACAGATCAGGATGCAAAATGTGACAAGATTATGCCAAACCAAAAGCATTGTGACCGTCAATGGGAAGATCCCTGGGCCACGGGTCATAGCAAGAGAAGGCGATCGGCTCTTAATCAAAGTAGTTAATCATGTGCAGTACAATGTCACTGTTCATTGGTACGAAAGCATAACCGTTCCATTTATTTCCCTTTTTTTTTTTTTTTTTTTTGGAGAATTGAAGTTTGATGATGTTGACATAAAAATGGAGATTAGGCATGGAGTCAGGCAACTAAGGAGCGGATGGGCAGATGGACCTGCCTACATCGCGCAGTGTCCAATTCAAACAGGGCAATCCTATGTGTACAACTTCACAATTACTGGCCAAAGAGGAACATTGTTCTGGCATGCTCATATCTCCTGGCTTAGAGTGACTCTTTACGGAGCCATCGTCATCCTCCCCAAGAAAAATGTTCCTTACCCATTTGCCCAACCTCACAAAGAAGTCCCCATTATTTTTGGTAAATCATACTTAAACGATAACTAAATGAAGGAAAAATCCACAAAAAAAAAAAGAAAAAAAGAGGCAACTAATGATGCACTTTCTTTTTCCTTTTTTTTGTCCGAAATTGCAGGGGAATGGTGGAAAACAGACACAGAGACATTGATCAACCAAGCTTTGCAAACAGGAGGAGCACCAAATATCTCTGATGCCTATACCATTAATGGCCTTCCTGGACCATTGTACAACTGTTCAGCCAAAGGTAATGCAACTAATCACCAGTCTATCAATTTATACTATAACAAGGACAATTCCAATCTGAACTGAAAACACAAGTGACTTTCTATAAATGCAGATACATTTAAGCTGAAGGTTCAGCCAGGAAAAACCTATCTTCTTAGATTAATCAATGCTGCACTTAATGACGAGCTTTTCTTCAGCATTGCAAACCACACCGTCACTGTGGTTGAAACCGACGCCGTCTACGTGAAGTCCTTTAACACGCACATAATACTAATCACCCCAGGACAGACCACTAATGTCCTGCTCAGGGCCAAATCAAAGGCCCCAAATGCCACATTTCTAATGGCTGCCAGACCTTATGCGACCGGCCCAGCCACTTTTGATAATACTACTACGGCTGGAATACTTGAGTACGAGAATCCTTCGGTCTCAAACTCCAGGGACAAGAATAAGAAACTTGCTGTTCTCAAACCGACACTTCCTATATTTAATGATACTACATTTGCCATGAAATTCGCCAAGAAAATCCGTAGCTTGGCAACTGCAAAATTTCCCGCTAATGTTCCCAAGAAAATTGATAGACGCTTCTTTTTCACAGTAGGCTTAGGTTTGCTCCCTTGCCCACAAAACCAAACCTGCCAGGGACCCAACGGTACTATGTTGACAGCTTCTGTCAACAATGTGTCATTTGTGCAACCAAGCACAGCACTCCTCCAAGCCCATTTCTTCAATCAATCGAAGGGCGTGTACACAACTGATTTTCCTTCCAACCCGCCTGTCAAATTCAATTACACAGGAACACCACCCAACAATATTATGGCTACCAGTGGCACCAAGGTGATGGTGCTGCCCTTTAATACAAGTGTGGAGTTGGTGATGCAGGACACGAGTATTATTGGTGCAGAGAGCCACCCTCTTCACCTCCATGGCTTCAACTTCTTCATTGTGGGCCAGGGCTTTGGGAACTTTGACCCGAACAAGGACCCTGCCAAGTTCAACCTCGTTGACCCTGCCGAGAGGAACACTGCTGGCGTGCCATCTGGTGGGTGGGTCGCTATACGATTCTTTGCAGACAATCCAGGTGCGGTCGTAGTTAAATTTTACCGTCTTAATTATGCAGAATATAGAAAGTGAAGAACGTTTTATTTACTGGTGAAGTCAAACTTGGAATGGTCAATAGTTATTGGCATTGAGTTAGATTATTTACGCAAAATAGCATGATGACGGTGATGATGAGAAGTGTGAAATTTCTTTAGTTGTCACTTGGATTAGGAAGCAAGGAATATATATCAGTACAGCAGTAAGAACGAATTTCAGGTCAGATGCAAAGTTGCAATCACATAACCGTTTACTTATTGTTTGGTGCAAAGGCCAAGACCGGGACCATACTTGCATTGAGACATGGAGGTCTCGAGGAAGCTTATAATTTACAAAATATTAGTTCAAGAAGGTCAAAAATATTAGCTCCAACAGCAATTATTGAATTGAAGGGGAAAAGAGTGGAACTGGAAGGAAATTCTACGGTTCTCCCCCCCTCCCGCCCTTGCCTGTTACAACATAAAGCAACATGTTCCCCCCCCCCAAAAAAAAACAAACAAACAAAGAAAACATGAAGCAACATGACCATTTAAGTCACCGTGCCCAAAATCTGACTTTGCTCTGCTTTGTTAAAATCTGACAGGAGTCTGGTTCATGCATTGTCATCTGGAAGTACACACCAGCTGGGGCTTGAAAATGGCCTGGATTGTGTTGGACGGAAAACGGCCAACTCAAAAACTGCCACCGCCCCCCTCCGATCTCCCCAAATGTTAAAATTTTGGATTTCGCATAATTTTTGTCATCCTTTTATTTTTCACGTCAATTCGTCGCACACCCTATTGTTTTTTACACTCCCGCTGCCCGAAAGGGTAAATGTAAAAGCATTGCCTTCTTAGGCTTGTAATACTAATTTAGTATCCAATTATTGAATGAAAAGAAGTTTATAATTTTCTATTATTATTTTTCATGTCTTTTTCGAGTTTATTTGTGCGATGCTATGTTCCACAGCTAAAATCCTCCCTACGAATAACCAAAACCCATGTATCAACGTATGTATTGTTTTTCCTTTCGTTTGTAACATTACCGTGAACATATACTAGAAGTTAGGCAACAGATGAAAAACGAAACAAAGTGGTAAAAAGTAGCATATGGGCGTGTACACATACATCTTTCGGTAAGCTTGATTTACACACTAGTTAACAGATCTGTATGTACTACATTATAGAAAATTGATATTTACACGTGCAAATAACTTGATACAGGCACAAATAAGCATGTTGACCTCATTTTTAGTGTATTATTTGTGTGTATATTTAGTATTTGCTGCGTGTAAATATCATTCACCTAAAAATATAACATGGAAAATAAATATATTATAGAACATTAGCCAAAGAAAAGTATCTCATAGAACAAACGACGTCATAATTTGCAAGAGTTATGATTTTCCGTTAAAAAAGAACTAAATTATTCTATTTTTTTATTTTTTTTTATTCAATTATCACTTCATTGACATTTCATTTCGCTTTTCAATTTATAGAAGGGCGCAGTTTGTAAAAATTTGGGACACGAAAGGCTATTTTAGTCAAAGGACAATCCAACGGCACCAACTGTACTAGGCGTCACCGACCTCTTTGAGCCCTTAGAGCTCTTTTTATTTCCAACCGAGAAATACGATAAAAAGGGTAAAAACATAAAAAATAGCCTCTTTTTTTTTTTTTTTGAAAACAAAGAAAAAAGATTATTAAAAAAAAAAAAAAAACAAACAGGGAGACGCCGTCGTTTCCACGCCGGTGTACACGCCGGTGCCTCCGCGTTTACCTTTTCCTTCTCTCTCCTCCCTAGCTAACCGCAAAATCAACAATGAAGCGGCGCCTCAGCTTCTCTCTGCCTGTGACCGTCGTCGTTTTGGGTATCGGCTACATTTATTTCTCCACGGTCCTTGTCTTCATCGACCGTTGGTTCGGCCTCATGTCATCGCCGGGGATCATGAACGCTTCGGTGTTCACCGCCGTAGCTCTCATGTGCGTCTTTAACTACGCCGTCGCCGTCTTCACGGATCCGGGTCGGGTTCCCTCCACCTACACGCCCGACGTCGAGGATTCCGATAATCCTGTTCACGAGATCAAACGCAAAGTAGAGTAAACCAAAGAAAGAAAGAAAAAAAAAGCATTCTTTGCGTAATACATATTGCATTTCAAAGATTTATTCCTTGAGACGACCCCTTGCAGTGGTCATTCTCAAGATTCCGATAGAAATGGTGGCTCCTGTTTATTTTTATGCGTTAGCTGATATTTAACAGGATACATTTAGGTTGAATTGAAAAATCTTGTAGATTGTGAAATGTGCTATTGAATTTTAGATTCTTTGACTGTTCAGTGGCCTCTAAGGCTCTAATGGAGTTTTTATTGAACTTGCCCAAAACAGCAAAATCCTCGTGCTATTGTCGTGCTAAAGACCGCATTTTCTTTGGAATTTGAGAGTTGGGTTTTGAATTCCAACCTTCCACAAGCACGTTACTGTTGGCCATGACTAAGCCTAGCTTGGTTATGGCTTAGTGGGTCTTTTTTTAGTGAACCAAAGGACTTGAGGCAATGTTGGTGTGGGCAAAGTTAACCAATCATTTACTTGGGAAGTGAAGAAGTCAAAGCCATCATTTCCATTGTTGAATGTGATCTTGTGATTTTGGAAGAGTTATACTGGTATAGTCATGTTCTTGTGATATGAATACTGCTCAAAGTGCCTGCCTAGATTGAGGCAGAATGCACATGGCATAATGGGGCCTACTGACCTTACTGATTTGATCTTTGGGAAACTGATGTTTAAAATTTTGCTAGTTTGATTCATCTGCTATCTTCCTCATCAAACATCTGTTATCCATCTGTTCAGGCATAGTGTAATGTTAATACCATTCATGAAGATTGTGACCATCTTCCTTAAGAAAGCTCCTTTTATCAAGTTCAAATGACCTTAGCTTGTCCTTTTCACCTCAAGAGCAATCTGATTGGTTTTTGTGACTTTAAACTGTAGTTTTAATTGGAAAAGGGCAACTTGGAATTATGCAGAGAATCCTGAGATTTGGTTTACCTGACCATTCTTTTGAAAGTTTTTTCAGGGAGGGGACTTAAGATACTGCCAGAAGTGTTCTCATTTCAAACCTCCCCGAGCCCACCATTGCCGTGTTTGCAAACGATGTGTGTTGCGAATGGTATGCACGATCTATGTCATCATTGTGCTTATTTCAATGTCCTGGCTGATATGTTAAAATGCTGCCTGTTGATTTTAAGGACCACCATTGCATTTGGATAAATAATTGTGTGGGCCATGCAAACTATAAGGTCTTCTTCGTCTTCGTTGTGTATGCTGTAATTGCATGCATCCATTCCCTGGTATGTTATAATTTGTGTCCAACTTGATTTGAATTCTCTCTTCCCACATTTTTTTTCTTATTCCCAACCATTTCTTGTAGGCTTGGATCCGTGGTTCCTCGTGCAGTTTCTCACATTATTGGACTGCACCATATGGTTTCTTATGAAATCCATAGCGTAACTTTGTTTTCCCATTTTCTTCCCATCTGCTAAACTTTCAGGTCTTGCTTGTTGGTAGCTTAAGTGTTGAGCCTCAAAAGGATGAGCAGCAAAGTGATGGTTCTTTCAGAACCATATATGTATGTCCTGCTATGTATTCCTTTGCATTAGCTAGTAACTCTGTAGGCTAATCTATTTTCCTATCAAATTATTTTTTCCAGGTTATTTCTGTTCTGTTGTTAGTCCCATTGAGTGTGGCACTTGGTGTTCTTCTGGGTTGGCATATCTACCTCAGTTTGCAAAACAAGACAACAATTGAGGTTGTTGAATTCTGAATCCTCTCTAATCCTGTTAATGTTTTAGACAAATTTGATATTAAATTTAAGTGGGCTTCTTGGTAATTTGTTAGTACCATGAAGGAGTGAGAGCTATGTGGCTTGCAGAGAAAGGAGGGCACATCTACAGGCATCCATATGATATTGGTGCCTATGAAAATCTGACAACAGTGAGAACATTGATCTCATTTCTTCAATTTCTTGGTAAAAAAATCAACTACTGGAAATTTTGGTAACTCTGCATGTGGTCTTCATCCCCTGCCTGCGATTGTATGTTTGATTATGGCAAGCCTCTAAATGTTGTTGTCCTTTCTTTATAGACTACCGGGTAATCTATTTTGTAACATGAGAAAACTTCACTGTAGGATTTTACATTGTTGCTTCTGCAAAGATGCACCTATATCCCACTGGGTGCAATAGAGCTGCTTTAATGAGCTTGCGGTGACCAATTAGAATGAAAACTACTGTAATTCAGGACAAATTTTTTGTTTTTTTCTACATCATTGTTAAAAATGCATTCCTTTGGTCCTTGTCCTGATGCACCTTGGTGGAAGATCTCTGCATTTCAGGTGCCTGTACAATGAATCTGATTCTCTAGTTTTAGCAAATGGCAATCCCTGTGAGTCTAGATGAGATGAATGGAAATGTATATAGTTTGCTCTGTAATTTGTGCATACCTGGCTCAAAGTTAAATGATCTAACTGTAGAGAGCATAATTAGCATGTGCTTTGCAAAGAAACTAGCCTACATGACAGGCTCCACTGGTGCCATGTGTGGTTATAGAAAAGAATAAGTTAAGCTTTAATATGGTTCCTATGTGACACAATGGGGCAGGTCTTTAGGGATTGGCTAGACTGGCCAGCCTAGATTCCCTTCCATGACAGGTGGCTGTATAATTTTTTTTCATTCATAACCTGACAAAGGTAATTTGATGTAAGTACACACCTGAAGATTGGGGATGATTGAGTGGTTAACCTCCCATTCACGGGTCAACTCCACGTTGCAGCCATCAAATTTGAAACCCGAAGCACCTGTATGCATGCATTTTGTATTTTAATCTAGTTTCATGACACATTAATTGCTGCATTGGTCTCTATTTGGTTTTATCAGGTGCTGGGTCCAAGTGTCTTCTGCTGGATATGCCCTACATCAGGACATGTTGGTTCAGGTCTTCGCTTCCATACATCCTATGATGCTTCCACCATTGCATCTACACCATAATGAAGTTACAGTTTGCTTGGATGTGCCATTGAATTGGCTACAACAGGAGGTGCAACTCAGATTTTGGAGGGTGTATAGATGTTGATGTGTGTTGATATCCTGCCATTTGTCCATATTACACTTGCAGCTCAACTTAGCTCTCAAAGGAGGAAGGAGTAATGAACAAGGAACCTTGAGTACTGCTTGCCGCGAAAGACATTTTCTAGGAAAAGCCGTCGGCTCCACGTTAGAGATAGTGAGAGGGAGATGAATTGGTTGCAAAGGCCGTTGTCATTTGTCAACAGTCCCCCCTCCCCTCTTTGGGGTTTTCTGTGGGTGGACTTTATGGATTTTATAGAGCTTACAAACAGTGTTTGCTTAACACCTTGTGTATACAGACGTAATTTGAATCAGAACTGACCCATGTGTGTCTTGTAGAATAGGTGGTTGAGTATGGAAGGACAGGCGGATCATCCTTGTAGCCTAGAATTGGATTCTTTTGTAAAGTCACGAGATAAGCTAATGGTGTGAAACCTTTTTTTTTTTTTCTCCTTTTTCTGTGGCAATTAACCATTGGATTATTTTGTTTCACCGGAAACTGGCTGCTTGTTACTGGCACCTCTGTAGTTCCATTGACGAACATGAAACTGCTTCCTAACGTGAAGGATAGCATGGCTGTAGACTGGTTGAACAACTAACCAAAGTGCTGCCCATTACGCCATGATCAAAACAAGTCAAGACGCCCAAGCTGAGTGGAGCCAAGGAACAAGCTGGAGTTCCTGTCCGCCATGGGAAACCAGAGGCCATTGGCATTGTCAATCAGGCCATTCCCCTGCTTCCTCGAGTTTGCGATTGATTGTGGTTCTCAGAGATTTTTACGAGCTGTCAGGTTGTCCATGCTCCAGGTCCGGAGATATTGAACCGAAAATTAAAACCAAAGTAACCCTGTTTTATTTTGCATTTTTTTAGATACCTAATATGAAATGAAATACAGATGACGGTAAAAATTGTTGCTTTACCAATCTTATTTGCAGACAGTGTTGGGTGTTTTTTTTTTTTTTTTGTTGGGTTTTTGGAGGTTCCGAAAGACTCTACTGAGATAATTTTGGTCGAGTTCTTGAACTGTGTCTGTACCAAAAAATTGTCGCTTTTCCTCTAATGTTCTTAAAAGTTTTAGGTAAACAGACAGGGGGGCCCACCAAAGCAGCAATCCTTGCGCCAGCACAGAGGAACCCGCGTGGACACAAAGTGGGAGTTGTCCGGATCATCATCCTACGCGCCATCATTAAATGGACGAACCTTTTCGCCCGGACGATCTGATTTCAGTAGCCAAATGGCACAACATAACTATGCCGTGTTTACACGCTCCAGATCTGCGAAAACAATTCCTCCTGGAAAGACAAACTATAAACCATCCGGTCTCGGAATCGAACGGGGCATATTCATTGTTTTCAATTCATCTTCTGGTTGTCGGTGTATCTCTGCCTGGACTGGAATGGATGGACATGGTCGTAACCCATCCGGGTTTCACAGGTTTGATTTCTTGGTTTCCAAATCTTCTAATGTTCATTTCCCTTTTTTTTTTTTTTTTTGGTACACATCTGCACCTCTTATTCTATCTCTTCCATTTGTGGGTCGTTAACAAGCAACTAGTGTAACTGTTAATTAACACTACACGGTCTTCTGCCAAAATGAATTTGATTAGCATTTCGATGGACAGAGTGTGCAAAGATGTAATCTTCTTGTAGAATTAGTTGGATGTTCTTGCTGGGTTCACGATCGATCTGCCTTTACTCCCTGGACATGCTTACGTTTTCGCATTTTTTGATTTTTAGTGCTAAGATTGATTAAGGTGTATAAAATGAATGCTAATTTTAACTCTTTGTGTGGTCTTAGATTTTTCCTACCAAAAGTAATTGGAAGAAAAAATCTTTAAGTTTAGCTATGACCAGAGCATAAAGGCAATCAATGAGTGAAAAAGCGACGAAGCTACAAAATACAGTTTAACTACAACGTAGTTGTTTATTTCTTCGTCGAGTTGATAAGGGTGAAAATTTTCAGTTTTTATATGTTTTTTTTTTTAAAAAAATTTTCCCCATTTTATAGCTCTTATAGGTAAGAGGCAAATGTTCGGCATCTATGCATTTATTGTGTGTTTGAATGGGTCTTCAGCTTTTGACAAAATTCCATGGAATTCGCAACAAGTGCCAGTTAATCCAAGGATTTGATTACCTTCTATCTGACATTGATTTGAAGGAGAGGATCAAAGTGCTTTCGCAATTTTTAAGCACTTTTTGTTAATGCTCAGAAATAATGGTTGGATTGTCAGCCTGTCAAGCTCATTATCTTCTTTTTATGTTTTGCCCACTTTTTTTTGGATATTGCAGCTTCTTATGTGCCATGCCCCATTTTTTTTCAATGTTTTTAGCTTTCATCTTAATGGAGTGCTAAACAAAGATGCTGTTGAGTTAACTAAGAAACGAAAGTTACAGACTGAGCAATTTGACTCGCCTATCCCTAAACATAAACGCTGGGATCATCAGCTGCCAGCCGAAAGCCTCAAAATTTTTGAAGAAAACCAAGAAGTAGAAGACTTATTCATTCGTGTAAGAAAAGCATATTCTGAGGGACAAGCTTTTGATGATGGATCAGATCATGAATCGGGAAAAGATAGCAACAGTTTCATTGGAGATTCTGACTCTGCTCAATCTGTATTTGGTGAAGCTAAATATGAGGCAGAGGCTGCTAAGATATGCTCGTCTGATTGGCCCTCAACTTCTTCGGATAACTGGGGCTTCAATAGTTCTAGGGATGCTCAATTTTCTTCAGATAATGCAACAGCAGTAGGTGCTGCTGGCAAAGAGGAGCCAACTTTCATGGGAGGAAAGGGTCAAGCTCACCTTTCCCATATTGGATTATGTGTGTCTGAGGAACCTGAGGGGCCAATCCCTGAGTTTGGAGTTCATTTGGACTCTAAATTCAAATATGAAGACTTTGAACAGTATACAGATAAAAAACTAGAAGATATTCTTTATTCCAATGAGGTGAATCCAAATGTTTATGTTCTTTCCTCTGGACGATGGACTGTTAATGAAGGTAACTTAGTTTCTCCCTGCTAATTTGTATCCATTTTTCGTTGCTTAGCTGAATACCTAGTTTAAGCATCTCCAACTAATTCATTTTACCGTGAGCGCAGATACAGAAACAGGCACTAGAAAGCCAACAATCGATCAAGAATTTGAGCAATACTTTTCCACGCTCATGATATAGTGGAGAACACTTCTATGCGAAGTTTGATATCTGTAATTGCAGCACATATTTGTTGTATGAGAGTGAGACCAATAAGACTGAAGCTATAATGTTGAAGCAGTTAGCACAGTTCCTGTTATGACAATTGTTGATTTGTAAGAATAGAGAATTCCTGTTATGGGGCCTTGTTGGAATTGTTGACTTGCATGAATCAAAAGATCAACGGAGGAAATCCAATACGGCTGAACTACAATTTTGTAATATGGTTACGGACACTCCCGTTTCGTTTTCTCTGGGGAGCCACTGTCCTGCTGTCCGTAGTAGGGATCCCACGAGATAAAACGCTGAGGTTGCGCCCGCGTTCACAAAGTCCATCTAATCAGCATTTGCGATTTCTAAAATCCCAAAAAAAATAAAAAATAAATAAATATATATATATATAAATATATATCATTTCCATTCCCGCGTTATGCTTCCTCGTGACAGAGGAAACAACGGTGGGATCAACCCCTACTCGATGAGTCGGTGTCAAGGCAATGAACTCTGCACGAATTTGCAATAACTGCTCAAAAGCAGAAAACAATAGTGCACCAGCCGGGAATCGAACCCGGGTCTGTACCGTGGCAGGGTACTATTCTACCACTAGACCACTGGTGCGGTATGATGCTAGGTATCGATTATAATTAATATTAATTATTTTTAAAGTGGTTCCTGCTTATCTTGGGCCTGTCGGTGGGCCTTCCTTCTCCACCTAATTATGTCTGTTACAATAAGGAATGGCCTGATAATTAACACCGCGATTTCATATTTTATGCGGCTAAAACTAACCGTCGGAAAATGAAAGGGACAAAGTAGACCCGGAGACAATGCAAACAATGAGATACTACTACTCCTAAGCACAAGCTTCTCGTCGTCGTCGAGTTGACATGGAAAACAGAGCATCAAGCTCAGGCGGTCCAAGGTACCCGTTCTTGGGCGGGTCCCCGTCTCCGTTCGAACACCGATTTCTTCTTTGGTGGCGGAGGACGGTGGTGCGCGGACGGAATATGGCAAGGGGTTTTCAGTTTTCATGAACGCCAGTCAACTATGTAGCTTTCCACAAAACATTGGGCCAATGCAACCCATATGAAGCTTAATACTGACTTGAAATCTACATTGGACACCAAGCGGAGGAAGGTTCCCAAGGAGGGCAGCTATTTTTGTTCTCAGACATCAGATTGTCGGTCGCGTTCTCAGCTGGATCTAGGTCTACTAGGTGTTGGGCCATGGAGGGAGGGCACAGCTCGAGCCGCCCCATCTCTTCTCCGCACGTGAAATGCAGACAAGAGTTGGACCCTACCATCTCACGCGCTTCACTCAATCCCGAACCAGTAAGCCCCACGTTTTAAAGGGTTGACTTTTGGGCGAACGTCCACGAGCATTTCGGTCGATCTTGAACCCGCGCCCACATTCACGCGTCCCTTTCTCTGTCTACCAACTGACGCCCCGCGTGGGCAGCAAACAAACCTAAGCCCACTCTGGCAGTCAACCGCAGCTTGTCCTTATCTGCGAGTGTCGTAGTGGGCTTGACAGGATTCACAGAGTCAAAGCCGCATACCGACATAACCTTCCCTCACTTTGAAGCAACCACTCCGGATCATCTTTTTGGGTCCAAGATTTAAGAAAAACCAACTGTTTCAAAAAAAAAAATATATATATATATATATATATATATAGCCATCGAAGAATGCGCCGATTGCCCGTGGTAAGAGTACGATATATACATTATCCACAACATGTCCATGATCAATCGACTCTGTCTTAAATTCAGTAATGTTGGAAATTTGCAAATCGATAATTTCAGTGCGTATGCTACCTCACTCTCACTCGTGTCATTGTGAAAAAAAAAAAAAGATTATCATCCTTGTTCTCCTCTTAAGTGAGCATAAGAAACAGATGTATGATTCCCCATAAAGCAATCACAATATCTAATTTAAGACCAAGCTAAATATACTTTTATCCGTTCTTTAGTGGTTGAGCCTTGCTTTGGTCGAATTTGGGGTCATGGGTCAGGTGGAAACGGTCCACCCTAAATCATCTGTTCCATCAAGACGAGAAGACAAAGACACTGAAAATTCAGGCCATGCAAAATCGTAACAGATAAATTCTATAAAAATGACAGGCCATCTATGGAAGCTGGCATCAAATCATGAAAGCAAGGACGGCTTCTTAACCAGCCCATTTTTCCGCAATAATAAACTTACCCCTCAGGTAATTTTAGAATTTTGACTGAGATATATGTCTATACATGTTTAAGAAGTGAAAGTGTCTTTTGACAACAATATGGGTGAAAGCTGTAAATTAAATTGTCCCATAAACAAAATTCGATCTAAAATACTGAGGTACTGACCAGCCCTGCAGTTGACCGAAAATATTACCCATTGTCAGTTGAGAAGTGTTACCCGGCAGTAGACATGCAAGAGACAGAAGCTTGCTTAAAAAAGTCAAAGGGGGGCACGTAGAGGTCACGAGTCACAACCTTCCACCATTCATCTACTCCACTCCCTTGTCCCTGATAAGCTTCCTCCAACTCAATTATCGTCACCTGCTTTTAGTTTCTAGTTCAGTCCAGTATCGATTGGGCAAAGCTTTTATCAACCGCAAAATTAGACTGAACTTTTATTTGGAAATTCCAATCATTATGGAGGAAGTAAAGGTCACCGGGTTTGATCAGCTGGTCAGAGAGCTTCTTGAAGATGAGTCTCCTTTGTTTTTTCCGCCAGAGGAAACAACCGAAACCAAGCTAAGTCCTACGTGCGATGAACTGGCCATGAACCAGCTTATTTCCACCTCCTACTCGGTGCCAACAATCCAAGATATAGAGAATGCTTTGTCAATTACAAGCCAAAACGACCAGTCTCTGCAGGCAGTAATTTCCCAAGCCAGGTTCTGAACTCCGGCCCAGCCGGAGTGCCTTCTTAGTTGTGTTTAACCTTTGAAGTTTAAATCTGGATATTGTTAGTGAAGATATACCTTTTTATCGATGCAGAATCGCAATGCTGGAAAGAGGCTTGAGTGAGATGGAGAACAACAAGTATACTCTAAAACTAAAAAGCTGCGGAGATGGGGCGGTTGATGACGGTTATAAATGGAGGAAGTATGGCCAAAAATCCATTAAGAATAGCCCATATCCCCGGTACGAGGTTCTTCGATCTCTATCCCTGTGTTTGGCAACTTGGACTTTTGATCTTCTTCTTCTTCTTCTTCTTCTTCTTCTTATCATTATTTTCGTCGTCTTTGTCTTCTATGGTTCTTCTGGGGGAGCTTTTTTGAGGGTTTAATTTTAATGATTCAGAAGTACCCGGACGCCATTGGTTAGTAAGCATTCGGAATTTTGCTAATTGTTAGTGAAGTAATTGTTTTCTCGTTATACACACTCCTTTTGATTCAGCGGTGATTGGGTTCTGTGTTGCTCTGTCACCTGCCATAAATTCTTGTACACTGAAATTTTTCCGTCAAGAGGACAATTTTGAAGTTAATGGGGTAACCATAAGAGTTATTTTTTTATTTTTATTTTTATTTTTATTTTTCCCGTGGAACCATAGAATGAATTTCTAGACGTTTGCAAGTTATCGCACGAGACAGGCCTGAGCCCCAGATCTTTTTATAGGGCACTGTTTTAATGCGAGCTATAACGCATTGTCTTTCCATTTAAAATAATTTTTCGTTGACCTCTTAGCGCCACCATGGCCATGCGTCGAAAATGAGTGGGTATCATTTCGGCATTCAATGCTGGGTACATAAAACTTGACAGTAGTGCCTTTACGTTTACTGGCTTTTTGGTTTTTGAGATCAAGACGAATCTGGTGCGAGCAATTGGCTAACTGGTCATTGTTGAAATGGGAAACAGGAGCTACTACAGGTGCACGAACCCACGGTGCAGTGCAAAAAAGCAGGTGGAGAGGTCCAGAGAGGACAAGGACACGCTGATCATCACATACGAGGGCCTCCATCTACACTTCGCTTGCCCATATTTCCTACTAGACCAACCGCACCGCATCAATTCATCATTGAAAAAGCCCAAGAGGGACATTCCTGGAGCCCAGTCCAAATCTCTTGAAGCCCAAGAAGCTGCAGAAGAAGCCGAGGAGTCCCTAGCACGCGCGAGCCCAGCTCCTTCGATTTGCGCGCTCGAAGAGCCGATACAGGAATTGGGCTCCGAGACAATGGGTCCTCAAGGGTTGCTCGAAGATGTTGTGCCTTTTACGATCCGAAATCCATCGACCAACATTGCCTCCTCGTATTCTTCCTCTAGTTCATCTTACCGTTCTCCACCTCCTTCGCCGCCTTCCTCCCTATCTTGGCCTCCTCATTATCCCTACTCGTGCTTTGACATTGGCATAAATCACTGGTGACAGCTTAATGGCGCCAGTTGTTTGTGTTAAAAACCACATATATATAAATATAAATATAAATATATTATTTCCGTTGTTGTTATATAAATAATTTGGTATCAGAAGAAAAAATACTAATAACTCTTATTTTGCTGCTCCCTATGATATTCTGAACAGGTGCAGACAATTATTTGTAAAGCATAAAGAATCCTTTATCTATGAGAGAACTTTAATCGATTGCATTTCAGACCGTACAAACCTCTTATCGATAGAATACAATGAGTTGATTTGATTTATAAGATATGCGAGGTTATAAAAGCATTATTTAACGCTAACCAGGCAGGCGCGCGCTGACTACGAGTCTAAATTATGAGCAGCTTAACGACACCTTTTCGAGCCTTTCGGAGGAACAATTCTTCGCTTTGAAAGAAACGCAATTTTTTTGTTTTTTTAATATGCAGAATGAGCAAGTGGGCGTGTAATAATGCTCCCCTATGGTTTCAGATCACGATTAATTTAACAACGGATCAAAACAAGTGGTGGATACGCCATTTTATGAAAGCGAGAAAACGAACAATTTTCATTTTTCTTTCTCCGCTCGTCGTCGAGGAAAGTGGGCGTAAAAGCCGTGTGGACTCTCCACCGCCCGAATAGGAGTCGGGTCGGGAAATATGAAAGCCCCCGTTTTCCCGCGCGGACTTGATCGGATAATCGCGGTTTATCCACCCGTCGCGGGTGTCACGGTGTCAAGTCGTATGAAAGACCCCTACCGGACCGGAGGCTGCCCGCCCGGATGATGAATGTGATCTCAAAGAGGTGTTTTATAACAATGACCACTACGAACGAAGGACCAACGACGGTGTTTTATAACAATGACCACTACGAACGAAGGACCAACGACGATCTTTGAGGATAAGGGGAAGAAGCGGGGTAGAGGAATTGGTCAACTCATCAGGCTCATGATCTGAAGATTGCAGGTTCGTCACGGGATCATTACTCTTCCCACAACAAAAGAGTGTTCAATATCTACGTCTATATGCCTCAAGATCCCCTTCTTCCTATCCAATATGAGAGACTCTCTCTCACCGAATCTATCGACTTCTCATCGAGAATTAGGACCTTCTCATCGAGACCTTCTCATCTATCGACTTTTCATCGAGAATCAGGACCTCCTCATCGAAACCTTCTCTTGTCTACTCCTAACAAAAGACATCGGCCTCTTACCTACTCCTTTCATAAGATTTAGCAAGAAACATTAGAATAAGAGTTAAAATTAGATTTAATACCATTTATCACAGGATCATTATTCTTTTTTCAAAAAGTAACTTTTTAGGGTGTACAATACTCATATTTATATGACCAAAAATCCTCTTTTTTCTATTCGACATAGAAGATTGGTCTGATACACCCGTCCGTTACAGGGCCAGGGGAACTCGACCCAGTCAAAAAGAAATTTAGCTGGCCCTCGCAAAATGACGAAACTACCGTAGTGCGAGCGCTTCGGAGATGGAAATTCAGAAGGGTAAATGCGTAAATCCGCGTCAATTTTCGGCACCGTTCCCATCTCGGGTAAAGTTTAAGTGGCGGCCTTCTCTCTTGCACACGACTAGTCGTTCGCGATTATATCCTCGTGATTCGAAGGAGAGTTCCGTCGGGTTGATCTAGGCGTTCGGACTTTTCGTGTTTGATGGGTGCATGGACTCATTCGTCCGGCCGTCGACGTTACAATGATTCTCTCAAGAATTGGTCGCTCTCTGTCTCAGTCCTCTCGTCACGCTTTCCAGAGAGTAAGCCTCTCGATACAAATGTCTTTTTCTTCTTTCCCTCCGTTTTCTTGGGGTTCACCTCATTGAACTCGATTTCTGCCTTTGTAGAACGTAATAATTTGTAATTGCCGAAGTGTCAGGACTTCGTTAATGAATGAAACGGCGCGTATTTCACGCGTTTATGTCGGATTAGGGCTTGCAAGAGACTACGTAAGTCCCGCTGGAGCTGGGAAGCAGCTTGTATCGAACACACATTCGTTGAATTTGAATTTGAATTTTTATTTAAATTCCCTTCTTGCTAACCCTATAATTCGACGGTTATGCTCGAGTGAAGCTTCAAAGAAAAAAAAGTGAGTGAGGCGAAAAATTGTATATTCTTTTATATATTTATGTATACAGTAAATGGCATTATGGTTTGATTATATTCACTTGTTTTATATAGATTATGAGAATTTCCATCCGAAGGAGAAAAAGGAGATTCCGAAAGCCAATGAGAAAAAATCCGAGTCTAGAGGTGCGGCATTTTTGCTTTCACTTCCTGTTTTTTTTTTTTCCTCAAAATTTGGTTCGCTGGAGATGTGTCCTTTTTGTTTATATGGAAAGATTGAGGTTACCATCTAATGATTGTGTTGCCTAATGGAGTATATTCCAAAACTGTTAAGATGCTTGTTTCAGGTGGTTTTTGTGGAAACAGTATTAGAAATGAACATAGAAGCTCATAGAGTGTTGCTGTGGATTGTAGTGATGTTTCATTATTTCTATGTTCACCATTTTCTCGTTGGTCCTTTAGAATAGAGCTGGCTGTTTTGGTCTATTTGTTATGGGTAGAATCCTTTATGGTTGTATATAATGACATGAAGTACTTTAGGACCTCATGATGGCCACATTTTTGGTACTTTAACAGGGGATTCGGGTGGTGGTGCTGGAAATTCCCAGAAGGTCATGAATCAGTTCCAGAATATTCTCACTCCTGCGTTGTTCCTGGCTTTCTTGTATTTATCAATATTTTTTAATCATCAAGAGCAGAAGCAGGTTATTGTCCATGCAGCACCCTTCAGCATTTGTTTTTTCGTCTTGGAATACCATATGACTGGGTATAACCCAACTACTCTTTAGAGATGATAGCATTGTAATTCTATACATATATGGGGAGGGAAATGATAAGTCTTGAAGTTAAGATATGAAGGATTCCCACTCTTTCTCTTGGTCTGTCAAAAATTTTATGTTGGATATTTCTTTTAAGCTTCTTGATATGTCTTATACTAAATGGTCTTATCATATATCCCATTGCTATTTGTTATGTTTTTCAGATCAGCTTTCAAGAATTCAGAAACAAGCTACTTGAGCCTGGTCTGGTGGATCACATAGTCGTCTCAAATAAATCAGTTGCAAAAGTTTTCGTGCAGAGATCTCCACAACATGCAAATGAAAACAGTGATGATTTCATTCAGGGTCCTGTTGATGGTACTTCTGCCAAAAGGAATATTAGCCAATACAATTGCTACATCAACATAGGGAGTGTTGAATCTTTGGAAGAGAAGCTAGAGGAAGCCCAGGAAGCACTAGGAATAGATCCACATAATTAAGTTACCATCACTTATGTCAACGAATTTAACTGGTTTCAAGAACTGATGAGGTTTGTTCCAACAGTACTTCTTTTGGGAGCACTCTGGTTCATGGGCCAAGGAGTGCAAGGTGGTCTTGGTATTGGTGGTTCTGGTGGGAAGGGAGGCCGTGGAATATTTAACATAGGAAATGCACATATCACAAAAATGGATAAAAATTCCAAAGATAAGGTTAATCTCCCATCATAATTTTCCGGAGTACTTATGCGTGTTCTGCCATATGTGCTGCATGTCCTGTCCCCTAACGAATAAACATGACTTATGCAGGGGGAAATGTGTGTGTGTGTGTGTGTGAGAGAGAGAGAGAGAGAGAAAGGCTGTTGTGTGTGTTTTGTGTTGATGTCTACTTAACACCTTCATTAGAGATAGCAAGCACAGCACACAAATAAGTGTACATAGTTCACTCCTTGCTCCTTGACATTGCATTATTATTAAAGTTCTTTCATCCTAATTCCCCTGTAACTCGCTGCTATATTTGGTTTGGTCCTCTAGGTATTCTTTAAAGATGTAGCTGGCTGTGATGAGGCAAAGCAAGAAATTATGGAGTTTGTGCATTTTCTTAAGAATCCAAAGATGTACAAAGAGTTGGGAGCTAAGATTCCTAAAGGTGCCCTTCTTGTTGGTCTTCCAGGCACTGGGAAGACACTTCTTGCGAAGGCGACTGCCGGAGAATCTGGTGTGCCCTTCTTGTCAATGTCTGGATCAGACTTTCATGGAACTGTTTGTTGGGGTTGGCCCATCCAGAGTTAGAAGCTTGTTTCAAGAGGCAAGAAGTTGTGCTCCAAGTATTATATTCATAGATGAAATAGATGCAATTGGCCGAGCAAGAAGACGTGGAGGCTTTTCAGGGGGCAATGATGAGCGGGAGAGCACTCTTAATCAGTTGCTTGTAGAAATGGATGGGTTTGGGACAACTTCTGGAGTTGTTGTCCTTGCTGGTACAAATAGGCCCAATATCTTGGACAAAGCTTTATTGAGACCAGGTTGGTTTGATCAACAAATCACAATTGACGTGCCTGACATCAAAGGATGCAGCCAGATTTTCCAGATCTATCTGAAAAGCTGAAACTTGATAAAGATCCTTCTCATTATGCTCAGCAGCTTGCTGCTCTTACTCCTGGATTTGCTGGAGCAGAGATTGCCAATGTTTGCAATGAAGCAGCTCTCATTGCTGCACGAAATGAAAGTGAGCAGGTGATGATGGAACATTTTGAGGCAGCAATAGATAGGGTAATTGGTGGTTTGGAAAAGAAGAATAAGGTATCTTGTCTCTCACATGGCACATCTTCCTGTTTGCATACCATGGCACAATTCATGTTCTTTCCATCCTCTCTGTGTACAAGATTATATGCTCGTTGAAGAAATGGTTTTTTAGCCATCCATAAACATTTGTCTGTCTAAGGCAATTTAGACAAGCGTATCCATTTCCTTGAGATCTGGATTGTGTAGATAGAACCTTAATATATTTCCTTGTGTAGGTTATAAGCAAGCTTGAAAGGCAGACTGTTGCTTACCATGAATCTGGTTACGCTGTTGCTCGTTGGTTCTTGGAACATGCAGAACCCTTGCTTAAGGTAACAATTGTTCCACGTGGTACTGCAGCACTGGGCTTTTCTCAATGTGTTTCCAATGAATATCTTTTGATGACCAAAGAGCAACTCTTGGATATGACTTGCGTGACTCTCGGTGGTCGAGCTGCTGAGCAGGTGCTTCACATATCCCTTCTTGCTTTTGCACTCTTTTCTTTCTTTATCTCCTGGGTTGACTGAAGTGGTATGATGCCTATCAATACAAATTTTTGTAATATTCTTGAGGCCATGTCGTATCTGAGGCTTATCCATATGATGCCTGAATTGGAACTTCTGAGTCTGAATATCTTGATAGACTCAAGTTATATAATAAATGAATATTAGCCTAGAATGTGATCGGGGGCGCAGAGCATGGTTTAGCGGATTCAGTCTCAGACATTATGCATACTGCTTATTCCATTTAATACTACTGCTCCAGACTGGTCTTTGGCCATTTTTGCCTAAGCACAGCACCATTACGAGACAAATGATTTACTGGACGATTAGCAGGGACTTGGATTATTTTATGGGGCATGTCGCTGGTTTAAGTTCCTTTAAGTCCTAACATTCTCAACTCCTAGTCTCTTGCATTTTCTACTGCAAAAATTTATTAACGGTTTTTGCTCTGGTTAGGTTTTGCTGGGGAAGATTTCGACTGGAGCACAAAATGATTTGGAGAAAGTAACAAGGCTGACTTATGCCCAAGTAGCAGTGTATGGTTTCAGTGACAAAGTTGGTCTTCTTTCATTCCCTCGGGATGACAGGTCTGCATTGATGACCAAACCTTACAGCAGCAAGACGGGTGCAATTATAGATAGTGAAGTGAGACAATGGGTGGCCGAGGCATATGAACGTACGGTTCAGTTGATAGAGGAGCACAAGGAGCACGCGGCTCACCTTGCGGAGTTGTTGCTGGAGAAGGAGATTATTCATCGAAATGACTTGGTTCGAGTTTTGGGAGAGCGTCCATTTAAGTCTGAGTGAGCCCACAAATTATGATAGGTTTAAGCAAGGATTTCGAGAAGGCAAGGAATCTAACGAGGAGTCTGATTCCAAGGGCACAGCAGGGGGGTACAAGTAGGACTCCCGAGAGTGATGGGTCCCCTCCCTTGCATCCGGGGGCCGTTCCTGCATGACAGTTTTGTATACTCTTGTAGAAGTGATTGCCACGCTTACCTTTTTTTTTTTTTATTAGTATTATTTTATTTTTATACACAACAAATTTATAATTTTGAATTTGTAATTTTTTTATTTTAATTAATTTTCACTCAAATTTTTCATTTTTTTCTCACATGATATTGAATTAATTTGATTTATTTTTTAATTAAGCCAAATCAGATTTTTTTTTCTGATTTTTTAATTATAGATTTATAATTGCTTTTAATAATTAATAAAATATATTTTAATTAAAACCTTCTAGCAAAAAGGTTCCGTGTCGCGGGCATTTGACCCATATAAGCAAATGAAAATCAGGCCAGATTCTAGAGCACAAACGTGAAAAAATTGAAAAAGTACATTCAGGAACAAGAAAATGACACTCTGATTTGTTTTAATCCACTTAAAAGTCTGTTTGGTTAACTCCTGACCTTTAGCTGGTTCTGTTATGACAAGATCGATCCAATGTTAACAAGTTTGCCAGTTTCTGTCTCTTGGACTTCTCGAATTAACGCTAAGAACAGGAATTGACCACGTTATTTCGCTATCTGACAGCGGAAAGGAAGAATAAAAACCATCTCTCTTCCACAGGACGCAAACATGAAGAAATTTTATTGTAATTTGGAAGCTTTTTTTTTTTTTTTTTTTTTAACTTTTCAGAGGCTGAATGTCAATATGGAAGCACCAAGATTTAAGATATAAACGTAGAACCAAGATCTTCACAAAGAAAGTATGGTAGAGTCATGAAATCAATACAATTTTGAAGTTGGAAACCAGACTATCATTTCCTCTCCGTAGACCAGACGATTGGTTCGAGGCCGGCTCTTTCATGCCATTATTTTATCATTGTTGAAGTTCCTTTTTTTTTTTTTTTTTTTCTCGTGCTATCTACAACAGCATCGGTATAAATAAATAAATAAACAAATCCTTGATAATGGCATGCCGGATTACACGACCGGTTGTGCTTGTAACTCTCAATTTTGGTTGCCCTGGGTGGGACGGTGCCCGCATGACATGGCTTCTTTCTTTTTCTTGAGGAATGAATGTGATTTTCATTCTCGCCCCCACAAAATGATGGTGTGGACGGTAATGAAGCCGTCGCCTTCTCTAAAGGTAACTCGTCGCATTCTGTCCGCGACGTCCACTTCCATGACTTCACGAGGGCCGTCGTCGTCCAGGTATTAAAGTTGTGGCCCTGGCTTCTCCAGACTTCACTTCTTAAGATTTGTCACCGACAACACTGGCAAAGTTAACCTCTTAAATTACAGCAAGAAGTTGATGTGACCACGATCAGGAGTGACGACATACCATTGTTAAATAGCATCTTATATTAAGGAGTTCTTTTTTGTTTATATATATATAAACATAGTTAAACGCAATTAAAAATAATGTAATTCTAGTATATAACGATGAAAAAAATAAGTTAACAAAAAAAAAAAAAACTTGTACCATTACCATTTAGTTCTATTTACTCATTTTGTGTCTATGTAATTGTTTTACTTCGATTTTTCTCCCCTATTTACTCTTTTGCTTGGTTGTCTGAACGAGGTGCTGTGGGTGAGTTGAAATTATATATATATATATATATATATATATATATATATACATAGCTCTTTTTCTTTGTTTCATAATAAAAAAAGCTGCCTTGTTTTTGTTCATTGTTAACAACTTTAACTTTGCAGTGTTAAAATAATAATAATAATAATGCAAAAATAAAATAAAGCAGATTTTACGTATGAAAATGACACGCACGGTGTCGCTCGCGCGCCGCCTACGCCTATGGTACAGGTGAGGCTCGGAATGCCTTGACGGTGTCGCTGAGTTGATGGAGAATGACAGCTCCAATAAAAGAAAATGTGGCAAGTATGCCTGTTATTGAGTATTTA
Organism: Bruguiera parviflora; assembly: GCA_019804595.1. Lineage (NCBI taxonomy): Eukaryota > Viridiplantae > Streptophyta > Magnoliopsida > Malpighiales > Rhizophoraceae > Bruguiera > Bruguiera parviflora. The sequence goes on from CM034048.1 coordinate 3,537,542, forward strand.
ATATTTTCGAGAAATTTTTCTTCAATTTCCAACATTTTGGTAAAATTTTAGAGGCGTTAGTCAGATTGTCAAGTTTTCACTTTTGGTCTTGAAATCAATTTTCACATAAATATACAATCAACTCGCTACTTCTTTCTTTTTTTTTTTTTTAATTTTTTGATTAAACCCCCTTTTTTTGGGGGGGTCCAAGGAATTACTTAGGTCTTGAACTCGCACGCACGATATATATTCATTTCTAAGGAGCAAAATAGAAATGGAATAAAAATTGAAGAGACCAATCAGCGGCAACAAGAGCTCAGAATCAAATTAGGGGCAGAGATAGAGAAAGTCTTACCGGGGGACCAAGGAAATTGGCCTGATACTCTCTAATCAGGGATGGCATAGCTTTCAAGTATGGCATCACGGCATTATTAACCTTTTTCAATCAATAGCGTATATCAAGCAAATCTGAACATTAACAACAAACTGTCGTCTGATTAAAGACTTCTAACCGTTGATTATAACGCGAAAAACACGTTGTTGTCGGGGTATAGCTGTACATGGGTTTTCATAATTTAATTTGACTGGTCCTAAAATTTACTGATCACCGTCGCTGTAGCTTTCCTAGTCAACCGCCCTCGCCTACTAAAAAAGCTCGTAGACTAAAGAATAATAATAAAAAAAAAAAAAAAAAAAAACAGGACCGAAATAATCATGCTGTCTTAGTCGTGGCCAGCCCAGCTGGCCGAAGCTTTGAATTATTGAGAGGGTAAGCGTCAGAAATGGATCTTTCCAAAGGCCTCCTCCTCTAGGCTCCAGCCAACCATCTGTGCATACGTTTGTTTTTCTTGTTTTTTTCCGAGTACGCAACGATCTGCCCTTTGGTACAGTGTGAATAGGGGAAAAACAAAAAGCCACCACGACGAGGTCGTCTCCACACGCATTTCCTTTTGACTTCCCCTTTTCATCTACTTCCTTGATCTTAGGGGCTCCAATTATTTCCTCCAAATCCAATTAATTAATGCGAATATATTTATTTATTTTATGAATCTGATCACCTAGACACAAATTTGGTGGACTAAAGTCAATACAAATATATATTAAAAATAAAACTCTTTTACTACGTTTTAAAATTTTATATTATATCAATATAAATTATGGTAATATAAAAATACGGAAATACAATATATAATCTTTTGTATATATTTTAATCTAACAAATTTGTATTCATCGAAATTTTCCTTGCTTTTGTTTGCTTTAGGCTAGCCGCTTTCGTACCAATTATATGTGGCCATTTTTTTTCTTTTTTCTTTTTTTTTTTTTCCTGTATTGAAAATTGTTTAAGTAATTGCATTGCTTGAATTATCCAATCATACTGCAGAAGCAGCAGCACATGATACCATTATGGTTTTATAATTTGTTTAAGATGATACAACGACTCCAGCATCGGGAAGCTTCGCATGTCAGCGTTGCATCGCGAGGTTCGTGTTTTGATGGAAACAGTCCAGAATGGTTGAATCTTGGGTCGGCAACCAGCTACAATAAGTCACGCACGCAGATCTTTCCCACACAAATCACGACCCCGGCCATTATTTTGGCAATATGCGTGCCTTCCGAGAATTTCTTTCCCTCTCAAGACATTAATTCAATTTTGCAATATATAAAATAGATGCCAATCATATGTAACGCACTGAAAAACAGACAGCAATTTCACGTTTTCTTCCTTCCCTTCAATAGTAGAGGCAGAGGGGTGAGGACCACCGCGTTGTGTCTTTAAATGTAAATTATGTAGTTAAAGAAAAATTCGCATTAAAAGTGAGAAAAAAAAAAGAGGGAGTAAATAGTATATAAATTTTAAAAAATTATAATATTTTAAAATTTTAAATTGAGATATTATTTGAAATTTATTAATTATTTAAATACTATTCAAAGTTTTTTTTGTTTTTTGTTCAACTTTTTTAAGTATATAATTGCAAATCTTTTCCGGGAAATGCAAATGACAGATTACAGTATATGATTGCATGCTATTTGAAGGAAATATATGATCTTCATAATATGTTGTTGCTCTGGGTATGGGATTTTGTGGGACGCAAGTAATATGCCTTTAAACAGACGGAGAAAAAAGGAACCCAATGCGGTACCGTTCGAAAGCTAACTAACCTAGAAAGGTTGAATGCAGTTATATGCAGCACAGTCATTGAAGGTGCGGTTTGACCCAATGCCTTTAATCGGCATCTTCGTTATGCCCCGGCCAACTTAGAAACCCCAATTGAACAATTCTCTCGAAATATTCACGTCTTCTGGGCATCTTCGTGGATCCCGTCCACGACTCGTCAAACTAAGGAGGGGTGTCTCTTACAAGGCAGTCGTTTCTTGGGTAAAAAAACACGTTTAACCAAAGATTATTCTTCTTTTTAGCTGTCCCATCATTTTGTACAGCTGTTACCCCGTAATTAGCCCATAGTTAATTTTGACACGTGATGAATCTGTTCGATTGTGGGGGTAATTCCGGAAATTGTGAGGAGGAGGAGCAAAAAAAAAAAAAAAAAAAGAGGAGTCGTGGAAAATTTTAGTTGCACAAGTTTTGTTCAGCCTCTCTATAACGTTAGGAACCGTGAAATTGAACGCTCTTTTGTTGCTTTTACGACTGTCCAAACGAACTCTTAGAACTTCTGTTTCGAACGAGGAAAAAAAAAAAAGAAAAGAAAAAGTGACGCAAGTGATGAACGAGGCAGCGGGGTTTGCCCATAAAAGCCCATCTCGGCCACCCCGTCTTCTCCCCCCCTCCCACCTTCTCCCCTACAGCTTCCTCGTTCAACGGGCGTGGGCATTATCGAAGATCCCTCCATTCGCCCTTGCATTCCGTTCATTGATACAAGAAACTTGATTCTGGTGCGATATCTCTCTTGTTTATGCCCTGCATTTTTTTTTTCATTTTGCTCCAGATATTGCGATGGCACTTGTGGACAGGTTTTAACATATGGGTTATGATTTGTGATGCATTTTAACGCCATTCCATTGGTTAAGATGAACTTCCTTCTTGTGGGATCTTCTATTTTCGTGAACCCCAGAATTCTGGGTTTACAGAAATTCAGGTCTTGGCAAGATAATTTATTTGACCACATCATTTTTCAGGCGAAAAGGACAATCTTTAAGCCATAAAATTCTGTTGTAGTAAAACTTGTTCATTTGGTTCAAGAGCCTCTATGCTGATATGAGCAATGATGAGCTGTGTTATCGAAAGAAAGTGAAAAATGAAATTTTGGAGCCTATATTCATTCACCCTCACCGTTTCGTTTGTTTGTTTGTTTTTTTTTTTTTCTTTTAATTTTCACTGGCACCATCGCCACATGGATTCTAGTTCCTTTTATTAAATTACGGCCCTTTTCCATTCCAGTTCTGAAAGAATGTGTTTTCAATCCGATCCATATCTTAAAGTGCTACTGAGTAACGGCCTTTTTTAATGTCAAACTGTGTTATTGATAATCTGCTTAGTGTTTCATGCCCTTTCGAAATCATGGGTTAGTATTTTTGACGGCCAACTTTCTTGTATTTTATTGGCATTTTTGAGTTCCAAAAGGATATTTCACATAGAATTTCTAGTCCCACCAAGTTGCTGGTCCTCTCAGTCTTGATTCAATTTGTTCTAGTGGTTGTGGATTGTCCAGTAATGAGCTACCTGAGGCTGAGATGAATGATTGATTATCCACTCATCTAGTCCCTTCTCTGCATTTGGTGCTAAATTGAGTCAGTAGGGACCATATTACCCATAAAACATAAAAATTTGCATTAAAAAAAAAAAAAAAAGGAGAAATGCTAGAGAGGCTAATAATTTTAGTAAAACTTTTGATGTGTTCCAATCGTCTTTTGTCTTTTCTTGCATGTAATTTCCACAACTTAACATGTCATCTCTTCGCTTTTGCAATTTGTCACATCATTTAGTAAAAAAAAAATTTAGCCTAACTTTTTTGTTATTTATAGCATTGCTATTAAATAAATAGATTAAATCTCATCTTTAGCTTGGATGAGTTTTTAACTTTTGATTGAGCTTAGAACTTACCTCTTTCCGGTTGTGTGCTCAAGGTATCTTGATTAGGATGGAGTATGAGGGCTGCTACCTTCAGGCACAGAGGCCAAAATATGATTGCCTGCTGTTTGGTAAGTTTTTCTGTTCTGGAAACTTATTGACCAAACCAATCGTGCCCAAAAAGAGAAGTTAAGAAAATGATTGTTGCATTTGCAGACCTCGATGATACCCTTTATCCTCTAAGTTCGGGTATTGCAGCAGCATGTGGCAATAACATAAAAGGTAACTCTGCAACTTCTCATTTTCGGTCCTCCCTTTTTCTGTTCATTTAAGATATCTCAGACTTTGTAATTCTGGAATGGGTGCCCTTTTGTAGACTACATGGTTGAAAAACTTGGCATAGAGAGGAGCAAACTCACAGAACTGGGTAACCTACTCTACAAGAATTATGGGACAACAATGGCTGGTCTCAGGGTATGGCATCGAACTTTTCGATTCCTACACCACTCTTAATTCCATGATGAGAATTTTAGTGAAGTATTTTGTGGTGCTTGCACTTTTGCAGGCAATTGGATATGACTTCGACTATGATGAGTACCATAGGTAGGCAGGCACCATTTACTTTTATTGATTAAGGATTGGTATTTAGCTTATTGTCTTAATCAAGCCTGAATTTATGTGTTCTAGCTTTGTTCATGGGAAGTTACCGTACGAGAACTTAAAGCCAGACCCTGTTCTAAGGAGTCTTTTGCTTAGCCTGCCTATTCGGAAAGTGGTAAGTACCCTGTCCTCACCAATGTCAAAAAAAAAAACATTCTGAAGACCAAAAGTATTTATACCATCGTAATAAGATACTTTTGCTTTGGCCGATGCAACATAGATCTTCACAAATGCGGACAAAGTGCATGCGCTCAAAGTTCTTAACAAGCTTGGGCTAAAAGACTGTTTTGAAGGGATTATATGCTTTGAGACTTTGAATCCTACACACAAGAATACTGTCTCCGATGATGAGGACGATATAGAGTTTGTGGGATCAGCTGCTGCTACTACAATTACTAGTGATAATACCCCCGAAATATTTGACATTGTTGGCCATTTCGCTCAACCAAACCCGAATTCATCACTACCGAAGACGCCTATAGTCTGCAAACCATCAGAAGCCGCCATAGAGCTGGCTCTCAAAAAAGCTAGAATTAATCCTCAGAAAACTGTAAGTGACTCTTTTTCAGAACTAAAAATTGGTTTTTCTCAGGGTATCCTGAAAGGAAAAATTAAAATTTAGTGCTGCTATAACTCAAATTGTCATCAATGCCTTTGCATTTTCAGTTGTTCTTTGAAGACAGCGTTCGCAACATACAGGCAGGAAAACGTCTGGGCCTTCACACTGTGCTGGTAAGCTAATGGCAAATATTCCAATTTGCATTATCAAATCAACGTGAAAGTTGTAATTTTCAATTGAGTGATTACGATATTGATATATTCTTACTAATGGTTGCAGGTTGGGACTTCTCATAGAGTTAGAGGCGCGGATTACGCACTAGAAAGCATACACAATCTCAGGGAAGCACTTCCGGAGCTCTGGGAGGCTGAGATTAAATCAGAAGTTGGTTATTCAAAGAAGGTTGCAGCACAGACCCCTGTCATGGCTTAGATGAATGACATGACCTTTAGGCTCTAGCAAAGAAGTCAATGGCATTAGTATCTTCTCATCATCCATCCCCATTTCCCTATCCCTTGTCCATATCATGTAAATGTCTTTAATCCAATCATTAATATGGTCTTTTATATTTTAAAAACCACAAAAAAAAAAAAAATCTATTGAAATCGACTAGCAATCACGGATTGAAAGTTGGAAGGCCGTGCTTGTCACGAGAAGGTTAAATAAAACGCACATATAACCTGGTGCAACTGCAATACGGCCTTACTAGAAGCAGAGATATTCTATACAATATTTTAGATCTTGCTGCAGATACGATGCATGAGAAAATATCAGGTGCACTGGCCTTGTTTAACTAATGTATCGCTGCAATCATGGGTGTGTCGAAGTAATCTGAGCCTACCATCAAAGATAGAGACCAGAAAGCTCCAACATATCTTAGTCTAACAAGACTTAGCTTTCTAGTTCCCCACAATTGGCATCTCCATCTCTGGTGATAGCAGGGTCCACCGGATCATTGATAGCGTGAAATTGCTACCAAACAAATTCAAGCTGCCAACAAAAGAACCTAACCCCAGATGCAGAAAACTTTTGGAAGCTATGAAGTTTGAAACCTAACGAGTCTAAGCTGGCATCAATTAAAAAAGTACTGTAAATAATGTACGTGGTCCATTGGTCATGGAAAATGCCTGAGACGTGTCTGCTTTTGGGCTGTGAAGTGAGTAGAGTAGGTGCAGAGAATTGATGGGTATTTTGTCGAGTTTCAGTACAGGGAGGCACGGATCAATAATGCCTGTTTGTCAAAACTCGCAGCTCCCGCGAGCTTCACATCCATGCGACCCCGAATGGCCTACGAAATGCTCCTCCTCGGATATTTTTCCTAAAAATTTGTGTCCTTTTGCTCTTTTAACAATAGTAGGCTATCGGCGCTCACTTATTATTATCATATGGAAGCCAAGTATTGGAAGCATCGTAGTTATGAAGGTGATTTACCTCAGATTTTTTTTTTAATATTAAAAAATTGAAGAAAATGTGAGTTATATATTAAAAACATTATTTTTTAATCCAAACTTAACTAATGTAAGTATTCATATTTATCTAGTTCTCTGTACTTGCAGTATAAATAATTAAAACATCTTTATTATAACTTCTTAGTCTTTTGTTCTAATTTTAGTAACTCAATTCTTATTTTCTATCTCTTCTCCCCCGTAACAAAAAGGAAAAAGAAAAGAAAAGAAAAAACAAGGTTAATTGCTATCTCCGGTATGTAACCGAATGGAAGAGGAGTAACACCAATTATTGAAGATAAGAGAAGAGAAGTTTTAGAAGCAACTTTTTACCAGCCACCACACAACTCAATTTCAAAGTTGATCCTGGACCCGGACCATGTTGGTGAATCGAGTTTCCCTAGGAATTGTTTTAATGGGAATATTCATAAAATGGAGCTTACTTTTGGTTTTTTTTTTTTTTTTGGTAGTTGTATTTTTTTAAAAATCTACTAAGAGGAGTTATAAACCGAGGGTCCATTCTCTCTCTTCTGTGTTTTTTCTCATGAATTTTAGACTCATCATTCCCATGGATTTCAACTTCAAACCTCTAAGATTGATCTTTAGTCTTAACAGATTCAAGTATCAAAATGGAAGTTAGTTCTTGAAATTTAACAAATTTGTAAAATCATGTACGTGAATTCAGAAGTAACTCTAGACCACCACTAATCCAAAGAATCACATCAAATCAATTAAGGCTTAGGCCTTCGGGGCCGAAGAATTGAATGACAGCCCAATCGACCCAAATCCATGACGGATCGAAGATCGCGCGGATAGGGTGGACAATATGAACTAACGCAGGTAGGGCTCTCGACGTTAACAAGAAGATGGCGCTGGTTGTTCCCTTGTGTTCTGCAAGTTCAATTGGGAAACTCCAATACCGAACAAATGGTTTCAATTGCTACGAATCAAGAACCCATATCAGAAACCGGAATTGGTGCTCGTCTGTTCCCATCAAAAAAACATCAACCCCAAAACGACATCGCAGACCAATCAACATCCTCGCTGAATTGGACACTGACCCACTCCAAAGCAATCCCCAGAAGGGCACTCACTCTCGCTGTCTCTCAAACTGTTTCTAGGTATCTCTTAGCTTCTTGCTAGCTTGCTGAAATGTGTGTTTCTGTGTGTGTGTGTGTGTGTGTGTGTGTGTGATTTTGCAGATGAAGAAGTGGAGAGTTTGGGAGTAAAGGCCGCGTTGTCCATTCTGGGATTCTACAAAAGTAAGTGAGTTTCTTCCGTGTTTAAAGAAAGGGAAAAAAAAAAAAAGTTAGAAAATAAAATAAAATAAAATCTAATATCGGTTAAGCAAAGCAGGGGAAATATCGCCGTTATTACCAAAAAGTTGCAGATATGTTCCGACATGTAGTGAGTACTCGACGATGGCTTACAAGAAGTACGGTTTCGTGAAGGGCACCATCTTGACCGGCTGGCGTGTCTGTCGCTGCAACCCAATCGGTATGTTTTCCTGATTAGAACTAATGGTCGACGTTGTCTGTGTTCCATTTTGAATTCTGCGTTTGCCCTCTTTTTTTTTCCGTCAATGTCCAGGTGGTTCTGGCTTTGACCCTCCACGATGGTTTGACGAGAAATCTCCCCTCCAAGAGTGAGGCCCCCCTGTTCGTTGCGTCGGAATTAATTTAGATTAAGAGTTAATTTTCAGTTTATATTTTTATTATTATTATATTTGTTATTATATATATATATTTAAAGTTTTTAGCTTTACCCCGGAAATTGGAGCCAATGTGCAGTTTTTCCTGTTGATGTATGGATTACGATCCAGATCGGCGGAAATGGAATTGATTGTGTAAATTCTAATAAATTTGTTCTCATGCAAATGGAGGTTTGTAGCAACCGGAGGTCGGAGGAATTTAGTGCCCTTCCACTATAATATTTTCTGTAGAAGCACAAATTGCAGAAATTCCATTAAGAAAAAATGCTACGGAACACGTATTAATTCTCCAGATAGTGAACAATAATCAATCCATCCACATCACCAAGCTCCTCAATGGAAGGCAGCCTGGTTACAAGTCTGAGTTTAGGTGTAATCATGATCTATTTATAAACTAGGTTTATAAAAAAATTTCCTTCTTAACATTTATCTTTACATCGCAGTAATAATCTGAGATGAACCTCCGGCTGCCACCGGTTTTCTTCTCCCGTTTAATCGATCTCTCACAGTTTGCTTCGGAGAAGAAAGTATAATCCTCAAACCGCAGCTTTGATCTGTTGCCTGACCTGGTGCTGTGACCAGTAGGCATGGGCCGCTAGGACCCTGTCCAAAAGCTCCTGGGGCACTTGTTCTCCTCTTCTTTGCTGAGGGGAGATCCTGGCTGTATGCACCAAAGTTTTCCACTTATCCTGCACCGTCCCGCAATTTAAATCAATGTCTTACCGTCCATTCATACATCGTTATGGTAAGCAACACCGTCGCGCATGCTTAAGTTCTCAAAGAAATAACATCGGCATAATACACACTGCTGGTAAGAATGACTTGGGGATAAAGAGAAGATACTTCAAAATCCCGTTCCTTAACGAGTGGAGTGAACAGCATATCATATGCATTACACACCTTTAAATCCACATAAGTTCGATGGTTTGCATTGTCGAAGGCACACATTTTAACATCACGCCACCTGGCAATCAAGGAATTTGTTCATGGCTCAATCAAACTAAAAGGGAGAAAGAAACAAAAGGGAAATGGAAAATGATGATGGGAAAACCTTCCCGTTCCAAGTTTTTCAACTGCCTGAACCAGTGCTTCAACCTCTGGAACTGAAAATGGTCTCCTGATCCTCCGTTGTCCAAACTCAGGATTGCTGGATTTGCGATGGAAGGGAACTACTGCGAAAGCCTCTGTGCTAATCGGTGGAACTAAAACTAGAGCTCGGGAATCCGACACAGCATTGTCAGTCGAAGCAACGGCAAGCGAGGGAACAGTATCAAGATCGCTACCAAAACAAGTTTCAAAATCAAATTTCGGAGGATCTGCTGAGACACTAGACGTCCCTGGCTGCAGTGTCAAGGATGTCGTATGCCTGACAATAGAACACAAGCACATAAGTTATAAGAGAAACAAGTAACTTACCAGGTGCCAAAAGTGTAAGGAAGAGCACCAAAGGCAAACAGGATGACTCTGAACGCTTACCGAATTGGCCTTCCAGGAACATTGCCAGATCGAAAAGGAGGGTACCTCATGCGGGCAGGCGGCATCATTTGTGCATGTTTGGGCTCCAGCATAAAGCCCAATGTACGATGCTTGCTATTTTGCGAGATTCCAGTCTGAAGCAGCGTTTTGCTGTCATCTCTAACCTTCTTTCCCTGAACAAGGATTCCGACATGTAGTCCATCGCCAAGTATAGCAGTAACTGCCTCCATGACTGTTCTCTACATAATGTTGAATGTTGGATATTAATAATATCAAGGATGGAACAGCCTAGATACAACGAAAAGGACATCCCCAGCCTCCCAACAGCACAAGTAAGACCATCCAACATAGCGAAACATATCGAAGAAAACAGCCCATATTAGGTGAAAACCCACAAATAGGCAATGTGTTATACCTTCAATGAACCAACAGTAGCTGTAGCAGGAATCTCAACAAAGAGTTCCGGAACCTTGAATGATTTAATACTAAGTTTCACTGAGTAAAATCACAAGTTGCATGTCAAAACTTCCCTTAATAGGATGAACAATCAATAAAAATATCAGATTCCATCAAAAGCTTTCCTACCATTGCAGTCCTTTGATTCTGAAGACACATTTTGACTTGCTGCTGAACAAAATGCTGCAGTGGCTGCAATAAGAGTCTGCATTATTCACCTACAGCTTAACCCGCAGTGCTGGAGCACCAATAAAACCAAAATTATTGCGAAAGAAAAACCTCATTACCATTTTGTGCACTTGAGTGATAGTGTCCACCATTAAGTCTCTTATCAGAAGAATTAAATTCTTCATTTCTGTGGCATGCATCTGGCATAGAATCTGGAATTTGATCGAAGAACTTCCTTTTCTTGAAAGGAAAAATCTTCTGAGATCTTTCATGATCATCACAAAATCTTCCACTGGGGTGATTGGGTGTTTTCTTCCCAGCTGGAACATTAGTGAAAATTAATGATTATTTATTTGGACATGGAACCAAAGATAATTGATTCATGACACTAACAGGCATGAAGAAGAGTGCCCAAACAATCCCAGAAACAGCAAATAAAGGAGACTAGGAGACTGCCCAAGCAATACCAGAAACACTGAATGAATAGTGGTCAAACAGTGCACGATTCATGGCAACTAAATCAAAAATGGGCATACCAGCTCCGAAGTGATCCCCAACCTTCAAATTTGGAGCTACTTTCCAATGTCTGGAATCTGATAGATTCCTTGTTCTTCTATCTACACTATACAACAGTGGTCTATGGGTCTTCTCCATGGTGCAATGCTGAGAGCACCCAACAAAATTTTCATCATTGTCTCTACTAACTACTTTTACATCAGCACAGTTCCTAGAAAAAGGGCCAAGAGCCATGAAGTCCCTTAACAAAGGCATCTTCAAGGTGCTTCCTGAAGTAACCTGCACGGGAGGACTACAGCCAGTTTCCATTGCATCTTTCAAACTGCCTTCAGCAGGAGGTGTTCCACTATCAATACTTATACTATTCAACAATTGGCTTTCAGTATTTATCTCAACGACACCCTCTCCTTGGCTTCCAAAATTTTTTCTGCCCACCTTGCTAAAAAGGCTTCTGCGTGTGTTTTTACTACTTATTACCCCCAAGTCTTCTGCAACACGTATCTCCTCCGAATGGTCAAACCTTTTCGAAGCTAAGTCACCCTTAAACCTTATACTCTCATGATTGTGAAGAATTTCATTAAATTCATAGTTGCGAAGATGCCCTTTGCAGAACTGTTCGCCATCTTCTTGGTCCCATTTGACAGGACTTGTTACAATATCATGCTGACCTATTCTGCAAGTAGCATCAGAAGGGGCAGAACTTTCTCCTTCCTGCAGAAAATTTCCAGCTACGCTAGCCAAAACATCAAATGCGCGTGTCTGTTTATCCACACATTTCTTCCTGACAGGTCCCTTTCCCTAAAACCAGTAACAAAGACTCATAAGATCGCAGCACTAGCTATTCACAGAAACAATGACAATTGGCAACCTCAGAATGTGGCACTTGTTTACCCTGGCTGATCTAGATGCTCGAGGAACCACAGGCACCTGGTAGCCATTAAATCCGTAGTCTAGCCTCCTTTGCAATACCATATCTCAGACATTAATTACAAAAAGAACTCATTAAACAAAGCTAACTGGCTCGTTTGAGTCTGCAAAACCTCTGATAGACCTGCCAACAAAATCAACATTGCACCTTCACAATTAAAAGGACGAAAACCACTTTAACTAATCAACCAATGGCAGAGCATTCAAAAGAATTGTATCTCTACATGGATCATGAGGTCAGCATTTTTTTCACCTTCCAATATAAAAGTTGAATGATAAGGCAAAACAATTCCCAGATACCAAAATCTACATGAGAACCATTCCCACCGGACGAACTCAGTTATTCACACATCATATTGTCCTTGGCAAAACAATAACATAAATCTTTCAAAATTTTCACGGGCACACAGAGGAGGTTGCCAGAATGTCAAGTCCAACCAAAAGTGAGATCCTACAAAGAGATAACCGTGGAAAGAGGGAGGGAAAATGCCCTTACAATGGACAGAAGCGAAATGGGCAAGAGCGACAGAATTTCGAATTTGGATCATTCGTCATTCTCTCTTTTAACAACATGATTCAACGACACTTTAACAGAAAATCTCAGAATTCAATTATTCGAATCAACAGTATAAAATTAATGGAGCCCAAAAACGAAAAATCAAACCTTGAAAATCAAAAAAATATTGGTTTTTTCAGTCAGATCACCATAAACCCCCGTGAAAACCGCGCATCGTGTACTCTTAATTCTTTAAAACCCACATAAACTCTACATTACATACATCCCATTATGGCATATGGGGCTTTGACCCCAAAGAAATAGTTCCTATTAACTTGGAATAGCCGGTGATGCTTACGTGAGTGTAACGGGTACAGCAGGTGAGCAAGAAAAACCACTTGGACCATTTCCGTTCCAGTTCCTGCGTTTGGGGTCATCCACTCAAGCCCCAAAAGGGTTCTGCGGATGACACGTGGAATCATCTCCACTCTTTTCTAGGTTAATCTTATCTCGATCCATAAAGACCAAATGGTAACTGTAATAATTTTGGACAGTCTAGTCATGTATTTTCGCTGTCGAAGAACTTTCGGGCGTCAACATGTACTTATTGCCCCCCTTTCCAAATAAAGATCGAATTGTCTAACGCATACGCAATGATGTGCCTAATTTTATTTAGATTTTGAACAATCCTTTGGCAGTCAAACTAGTTGCTTGTCATAAAAGGGTGCATACATTCAATCCTGAAATTAACAATATTTGGAACAGATTCCATTTCTGGGTAGGATATTTGAAATTTGGAAGTTAAAATGGAAACCTAGACCAAACTCTTGTCCGGGTACATCTTTTCGTCTTGCGGTACATTTTTTACCTTATTATGTTTTAACGTGCCTTCTGCAGTAATTTTATTTTGCCAATTTTGCTTGGTTCTTTACAGTTGGTACTTCACAATTTTGCTTAAGATAATAAGTTGTCTGTTTTTTTCAAAGCTAAAAAAATTTAAAGAAAAAAATTAATTCAAATATTTTTAGAAGACAAAATAGGTCTATTTTATTTTAGAGTTGTAATTTTGAGAAGACATATATATGATGGGAATATTTAAGGCAACTTGACTTTTAATGCCCGTTGGGTCCGGACGTGACACAGAAAGCAGATTTCAGAATACCAAAAATTCCTCCAGACCACCATGGTCTCTTTGAAAGCTCATTTTTATTACTCTTCTCATGATAAATTACAAGTTCCATTAAGCACAAATGATGATGGGTGAGGAACGAGGGGTCAAAATCTGTGATTGTGAAGACGCCAACTTCGGGATAAGTTTAGCTGAAAGCACGGCATTAACGCCACGTTTTCCCCAGTAATAACATCGTGGTGCGATTGTTTCGTTGCCCACTTTGACGGTTGAGTTGAAAATTGAGCACTGAAAGAACCCTCCCCACCTCCTCCCCCCGCGCCTCTTGGCCTCTCGGGGAAAGCGGTTCGTTCAAGAGCGTCTTCGTGGTGGAAAATGCAGAACTGAACAGTGGACGCCCAGGGCTGTTCCCTTTTAATTTTCCATTAATCAATGCAAGGGCCCGTTCTTGTTATCTTGGTGTTCAGTTTTTTCTTTTTTTTTAAAAATTATTACGAATACCCAAGATCATAAAATCACCGAAAACAAAACCACCAAAATTTGATACTTCTTTGGCTGAGCTTATATATGGATTAAGCCATTCTGCTCGGTCCTTCTTTTTGGGATGCAGGGATAGGCAGCCAGCCAGATTTTGCAGGCTTCAAGACCCAGTATAGGGTCAGAACTTTAGTGACCCTCATCGCAGACGCCAATATCGTTTAAACGATGACGAGTGGCGAGGTACCAAAACTGCCAAGACCGCAGAGACCCGTGGTGGTTGTGCCTTGACTGCCCCGAAGATCCAAAGCCCACCATTTTTTTGGGTCTAAGAAATATCAGGAAGCTCGGGCATTACCTTCACAGGGTATATTATATGCAAAAGCACCCAGGTGCACAAGCAGATATTCTGAATTGAGTAACGATGTGCTTCTATTTCGACCAACTTGTTTCTTTTACTGCAAGCAGATATTTTAAATTGAATAACGATGCGTGACAATTTCGACGCCTTGTTTCTTTTACCGAAGGGACACGTCTTCACGGACAAGCCACTTCAAACTATAGACTGATCCATTATACAACTACAACAACAGGCCATAGTTATGGATAACAGAATGCAACCGAGGAGCAAACAAAACAGAAATTCAGGTTCAAGATACCGTCATGGTGATGGATTAAGGCTACAACGCAGTAACAAAACAATAAACAGCTATAGTACATGCAAATAATAATTGAGACAATGCTCACTCGGCTGCCAGATTTTGGTACTGCCAGGGGTTGAATTCTATGGATTTATTGTCAATCTCTTCAATGCCATCAGAACTATCTATTGCAGCCCGATGCTGTAGATACTTGCCATTGAACTGATACACTTCCAGGTCACCCCAAGGTGTCGGGTGAATCTCGCTGGTTTGGTCAAACCATCTTGGAGTAAACTGTTGACCCTTGGCCTCTCGGTTTCGTTTCTCAGCTCTCTGTCTCTCTTCCAGACTGAAACATGGCAAACAAAAAAGAGGTATTAATTATCCTTCACAAGTAATAGTACCGCCATTCCCCATGGCTTCTTCTCTGTTTCAAAACTCTCATGTTTTCCCTCTGCCCCCCCCCACCAAAAAAACAACACAAACAAATGCACACCTGCTTTTCTCATAACCAGCTTTGGACATTTCACCCATTTCAAGCGCGTATCTGTCCGGACGCAAACGAGAGTCTGATGCCAACAACTTTTTTGGAGCAGTGCCAAAACTGTTTATCTTGTGTGCAAAATATGTGTATTGAAATTTATCATTTTTGGGGGCATCTGCAACTCTCCAAACCTGCAGTATGGCAGCAGTATGAGGCCTAGCCAATGACCTAAATTTACACCTAATGACATCCAGAAACCCAAAGAAACATTTCAAAAGACAGTAACTATCACCTATGAGGAAAACAACAAATAAGCATTCCAAATATCCATTCTTCCTCTTACAATGAACTAAGGGTTATTCTACAGCTATAGTAACTGGGTTCATCACATAAGTCACACCAATAACGTGGATTCCTTTCAGCAACTCTCAGGCGCACTAGAAAATATATGCATGTTCTTCATCAAAATTTCCAACATGATCTTTCCCCAAGGTTGGCATATGCAGGGACAGTTAAATATGCTGAAAAAACAATTGATTACTTTCTTTAGCAAAAATATGCAGATGTAGCAAAATATGCAACTTTTGGCTGCAAAATTGGAAACATGCCAAATCTCGAATAAAGAGAGACCTAAGACTGACAGCTATCTCAGTGACAATCATTATAAAAAAGCAGGGCAATCATGGCCTAGCTAAACGGACAGGCTACTTGACATAAATACACAGGCACAAGGCTATAGGAAATACAAAAATCATGTCTGCAAGCAGGTACTCATGATCGTTACAATTGTGAGCAGATATGTCATTAAAAAGGATAAATCATAGAAATTAGAAACCCACTGATACCAGCATTCAAAGAAGTTACAAACAACTGAAAGAGAAAAAAACCAAAAAAGGAAACAGACGGATAACAAACCTCTTTTAGTTCAGTGCCCGGGCATGGTTCCCCTTCCATATCACAGGGTTGATAACTCATTGACTCATTATATTTCCCAGTCAACAATATCTTGGGCTCCTCATCAGCATTATACACATATCCATCTACTTCATAGCGACCAGCTCTGCAATGTTCCAAGTATGAAATGGGGAAAAGAAAAAGAAAGAAAAATGACATATATAATGAGTAAAGACAATAGTGTCATAGAATGAAAGAGTATCAGCATGCGATGGAGATTCTGCATGAACACCATCACCCTGGATGGATAACCAGCTGAATACAGTTATGCCTTAAATGGGCAATGGCAACATATCCATGTAACAAGCAAAACAGAAAACCATTCGTCCAGGAAATAAAGGGACTGAAGTAACATTTCAAGCATACTTAATGGACAGGAAAAATCTACCCAGTTGAAGCCTCCTACAGGTAATATTTCACCAGACAAGGTGGCATTATCAGGCTCCACAATCAGACAAGTTTATAGAATAAGACTGCAGAAGAAAGGAACAATATCTGGAGTTGGGAAATAATCATACCCAAACCAACCACATGGTTGAAAATACAACACAACTTTGTCCCTTGTTGTCATATTTGTCAGAACCATCTCCCCTGGTGAATCAATCCAAGTTCGCCCAAAGATTAAGTTACTGACTTTTGTTGCAGGAGGGACCAAATCAAGAACTACACCATCCCTTTTCAGTGTAACACATGTCCTGCACATAACACATGCTAAAGTTCAGAAATACATGCATTTGCATAGATGTTCCACAACAGAAAAATAGAACTGTAACATGAATTTATTGACTGTAATCACCACCAACTGAGATGTCCAAAAGGGCAAAAATAATTGAGCATCTCTCAGAAGCAACATTAAACTCAGGGTGCAGGCCATGAAAATTGAGGATGAAAATTGAGGCATACATTAATTCATAAGTGAATTGTACTGTTAGCAATACATGCCAGGCAATGAATTCAAACTCAGAGACAGTAACAAAATCACAAAAAGTTACAGGTCTTCCTGTTAAATTGACGGATATAACAAAACCAGAGTAGTAAAAGAAACAAAGACTCATCCAATTGCTTCCAACAATCACATAGTGCTCCAAAACTCATTTTAGCAAAAGTCCTACATCTTAGACTGTTCGAACCATCCTATCTGCTACTTTAAACTGGGAAATACAGTCAGAGCAGACCTCATCTCACCTCCCCAAACCACAAAACCATAAAAAGCATGCTCAGCCAATGTAAAGCAAGAACATCATAGCATCAAGTCCACATACAAGAGAGATGGAGAAATTGGTTTTACCTTCCAAGAGGATAAACCTCAATTGAGTTCCCTAAAAACTTAGTTTTCACCTTTGAAGTTATATCATAGGTGAAATGCTCATTTTCAGCATGCCCAGAACTTATTGGAGGATGATGACTGACCTGTGCAACAAGATAAATCACAAGGAAACTTAAAATGATCCACTACATAAATACATTAATGGGTGCAGAATGGTGGGCAGCAGTGTATAGAGATTTACCTGTTCTGAAATAAATGTAAGGTCCCCATGATTGACCATTTCATAAGTCTCACCAAGAATTGGATTAAATGGCTTCCAAGTACGTTGTAGGGCATGGTACACAGATATAAAGAATGCAGCTGCAATCATGTATGGATCAGCCTCACTCCTCAAACACAAAATGCAAACCAAACATAGATACGCGTGCACACACATGCGAAGAGAGAGAGAGAGAGAGAGAGAGAGAGAGAGAGAGAGCAGCTCTTACCAGCATATACCAAACGCATGTAAGGATCCTCACATTCATCCGCAAGATCCAATAGGTTGGAATATTCCATCAACTGCACAGATGGACACATATCTAATTTGTAATTTACACTTGAGGAATAGACTTTTGGGGTGTGGGGATGAAGGAGAAGTTGGGGACTGCAGTAAAACAGATTTACAACAAGATTTACCTCTGCCATTTTCTGCAGCATTGACATTGGTTCAAAAATAAGTACAGGGAGTGTCACCATTGAGGTGACATCAGATCCTATATACTTCTGCATCATCTTCCAATAACTATCTCGATCCTGGAGGAAACAAGAAACTCAGGCAATCAAACGATATGCATATAGAATTTGATGTTAAGATTTTAGTGGGGGTGGAAATGCTGCATCACTACATAAGACATATGCTGGATGCATACGCTGGATGCATCTGTGTATGCAACATATAGAAACAAGGTGAGTTGTGGTCTCAGCAATAACTGTGGTCCCATGTTTTCTCTTCAAGTACTGTAACCCAGCAAAATGGGGAGGAATTTCAGTTTACCTCTTGCCTCCATCGTCCTTTCTTTGCTTCTTCTTCAGCATCTTCTGTTCCTCCCTCTGGATTGATAACTTCTAGTCCCTCGTAGCCCACTAAACTGTTAAGGGGATACACCACAGCTTGTCAACAACAAAATCCTCCAATGGATGAAGTAACAATTTAATGCATCCAATGCAACAAGCAAAAACTGCCAAAATGTTCATCACTCCATTTCACAGTACAATGTCACATAAAGCAGTGGCTTAAACAAAACGATTGGAATAAGAACCAGGCAGAAAGTGCAGAATCCATTTATTCCACAAAAATCACATCTTGCTAACTTGAGCACGGGTAGAATGTAGCAAAGTCAGCACTCTAAACTAAGTGAATAACCGGGCACCAGAATAATGAAATGGACACTAGAGGTGAGTTTATTAGATCACATAACAATAAACGCTCCCTAACAGGAAGCGCCCTGACATATAACAACCGAGCCAATCCCATTTTCACACGGCTAGGAACGGTTGGGCCATTTAGCATGTAATTACATCAATCAATCGAATAATCTGTCAACAAGTTTAAGAGATCACTGGCAGCGAAATAAAAGGAAGTAAAATTTGAAACTCTATGGCGATCGATATCACGCAAATTGAAGTGGAAACCGATCCAAATCGGCAAATCCATATCCCAAAATGGAAAAAAAATAGAAACAGCTCAAAAGATCAAAATTAGGTTCGGATCTAAATACCCGTTGACCGATCTGGTCATAGCGCTCCCGAAATTCGACAAACTTGAAGCGATCGACGCCAAGAAACCACCGCTGGCTTGCTTGGGATCATTAGGAGCCATCTCTACGAAACCCTAACCAAATCCCCCCTCGACAGCTACAAGCAAGCGCACGGCCAGAGACAGAGGGCGAGAGAGAGGGACGACGTCAATTGATATTTTTCGGGTATTTGTTCCTAGACGAGCGTAGCGGAAAATGGAAAATAATCGACAAGATTGTTTTATTTTATAGGGAGCCGTACAGAGAAGACGGAGATGCTTCGCTATGATGTCCACGTGTTTAGTAAAGCGCGTGGAGGAATTTTGCTAAGAAAGTTCCAAAATCGGCGGCTCTTGCGATTCAAGCCTCCCGAACATCTATTTGTCAGTGTTCACAAAATGAAGAAGTTAGCTTATCCTTTAAAGTGGGATCACCGATTAGGCAATGGGATTAGAACCGGCTTGCAGAGCGGTAAAAGAGAGTGGCTTTTGGCAGCTGTTGTCGCTCATAGGTTTGCGTGCGTTGAATCTTTATCTCCCCTCAGACTTCTGGCGTCGCTGATATAATTTAATAAATTTTTTTTGAAACATATATATATATATATATAATTAAATAAATTAAAAGCCTAAGGACCTCTGACCGCAGAAATTACTCTTGCATAATCTAATAAATTATTTATATAAAAAAAATTCGTGTACATAAAATCCCTTTTAGTTGGAAATTGCCCGTTTTATTTTATTTTTTTTATCTAAAAAAGAGAGTTATATTGGTCAAATATATGTAAAAAATAAATAAATGAAATACGATTCAAACTCTCCCTTTTTGGAGGGAAAATTTATAGACCTACCGATGTAGTCAGCCAGCCGCCTGTTGAATTTTCTGTCTGGTTGGATAAATGTGGGTTAGGTCATTTCTGCTTTAGTTCCAAAGAAATGCTTGAACTGGGCCCGCGTTTGGAGTCACAATTGGAGGTATCATATAACCCCACAACCGGCCTGGGGCCTCGGCCTCGCGGCTTTTAAACCGGTTTCCCATCCCCGCGCGACAAACTGACGACTGCAAGTGACCGAGAAGGGGAAGACACTTTTCCTGAGAGCCGCTACAATATTTCGACAAATATTGGACGCTAGGTGTGTTAAAAAATGGAAAATTTTGATAAGGGGATCCAATTATATAAATTGAATCAAAATTATAATTGATGGAATTAAATTTTACAGTTAAATAAATATACAATTAAGTATTTTATAAATAATTTAATAATTAAAAATGTAAATTTTCATTTAAAATTATAGATTCTAATTTTAAAATAATGCAAATTTGACTGAACTGAACCATTCTTTTATGAGCGGACAAAGTATTTTAATTGCTGCTTCTTTTTTTTTTTTTGGGTATTGGGGGAGGGGGGGCTTATAATGCACTATAAGTCAATCGGTTGTTTGTTCATATCCAAACGAAACGTGGCCAAAGCCACAACTTGCATACCGAACACATGCTAAGAATTCTTTCCAAACAGGTCAATGGTTCAAGAAAGAAACCGGATTAATTAGCTTTCGGGTCGGTCCCAGTTCCAACGGTTACTTTTCAAAAATAATCTATTATTATAATAGGAAAAGAATCTGCTATAAACGAGATCGCGTGCAATTTTCATTTAAATGAGTCCTGATTGGCAAGGGATTGTCTTTCGCTTTCTACGTTGACTCCAATTAATGACATAGACCGTGTTTATTGGTCCGCGGTCTTAAACTGCCGAGCTGGCGAAACACGATTCGCAGTAAACCTTCGTTCATAATTAATTAATTTAAAACTAATAAACGAGGCTCTCCCTCCCCCAGGGGGATTCCATTCAAAGGACCAACCCCGCGCTCCCAGTAGGCGTGCATAAGAGCACGCCATATCGTCTGTTCTGCACATTCTAGAAAGAAAAAAAAAACAGCCACATCGCGTAGTAATCGCAGCGAGTCGCCCTTCCTCCCCCTTTTCTCCAGAGGCGTCGAGGAAGGCGGGGAGCTGGGGATCGGAGAGGGACTGCTATGCAGCGGCGTCATTGGCGGTGGCGGCAGAGATGAGAGGGAGAGGGGAGATTTTGAGCACTTCGGCTGGCATCTTAATCTCTCTATGCATTCCTCTTGTTCTTTTTCTTTCTTTATTTCTACTGTTTCTCTCTTCTTTCTTTGTTCTTGTTTTTTCTTGTCTAATCCCTTTTTCCTTAGTCCTGCATACATACTATTTTCTTTCTTGAATTTCATTTTTAATCTTTTGATTCTCGAACTAGAGGCTCTTTTTTGATTGAGTTAAAAAGTTATTGAATCTTTCTTTCGGTTTCTTCCTTTGTTTCTTGGATGATGTTTTTTTTTTCTCCTCCTTACAGGTGTCGGATCTCCCATGCTTATAGTTTTTATATGTTCTTCTTGAGGTCTAACAACTGGTCTAGTTGCTGATCAATATTCTGTTGTTGTTCTGATCGTTTCAGAGCCAGTTCAATTCAAGAACTCTACTGTTTTTTTGAGGGGTTAATACATATATTCCCTTTGTTTACCGTTTCCTTTCTTTATCCGTTTCTTGAAATTTTCTTTTTTCAGTAATCTTTTTGTTTCATGAAATTTTAGTTCACCTTTTTCTTTTCTTCTTTCCCTTTTTTTTTTTCCTTGGCCGATTCCTTCTTATTTTTTTTTATTTAATTTTTATGTGGAGTAGAACGTCTGAGCCTTTTAAGTAAGTTCAATTTAAGAAAAATTTTCCATGATTTTCAGAGTTTTCCTTTGTAATGTCCGTATGCATTCCCACTTTTGATCGTTTGTTCTACTTTCTTTCTTCCTTTTTTTTATGGTATTTTTTTACTGTTTCTTTGATTTTTTTTCTTGATTTTTTATTTTCGTAAACGTTCTGTATTTGGAATTTGTCTGCATGTACGAAGATTACAAGGTTATTGGATCTTTCTCTTCCTTACGTTTGTGCTTTACTTCTTTTAAACGTCTACCAGCTGTCGTCTTGTCTTTTTTCTTGGTCAGTTATACAGAGCTTAGGCTATTAATGGAGCTTCATTCAATAATCTGGTCATTCTGTGTTTATGAGTTTCTGGGTTTTCTTCTTCTTCTTCTTCTTCTTCTTCGTTTTAAAATATGTGTTGGAAGCTACTATTCCTAAGCTCAAATAATGTACTTGTTAAGAAGTTTGTTTTTTTTTAGAGAATTCCACAAGGCTTATTCAGTTTGTTCCATGGATACAGGGTTTCATAATTTCGAATTACTTGCTACTCTTCCTTTGGACATCATTGCCTTTAGTCCTTTGAACAAAAAAAAAAAAAAAAGTTTGGAGAATTCTTATTTATCTACCAGTTTTGACTGGATTCAAGGCTTCATTTACCCTGCAATCGATTTGGAATTATGATACATGATGAGTTTGTTAGTAGTGCAATGCTAGTTTGTTTAGTTACCTGTGCAAGATTATTTGATTGTGCGAATAATCTTACCTCTGGATATCATAATTGCTCCGAGACAAAGTCATGCACACATCTGATAGTCCTATTCTGTGAGACATTCTTCTTCTGGATTCCAAAATGCAGGTATAACTTAGTGCTTTGTTATTTAGAATTTTTTGTGTGAAATGGTTGTTAATATGGCACTTACAGAAAATTCCGCTGTTTTCACAAGTTTGGGGCTTAAAATCTAAAACCTAAACAGTTATACACGTAATAGTGAGTTTCAAATGGTGAGTTTGAGTGGTTTTGACAGGTCATGGAGCACAAAAGTTCCTGGCCATGCTTCGAAGTGTTTCCTGCCCCTATCTGTAAGTTTTCAGCCAATTCTGAGGTGACATAATTCAACTTTCTTTTCTGTGTTTTACCTGAATCCTGCTGCCTCTTCAATCTTTTAATTTGATACTGGTCACATCTGTTGCTCTAACTTTTCTTGTACCGAAGACCCATTTGGAGAGTCATAGTATGCCGACACTCACGGTAAAGGAGCTAGGGCAACGAAGGGGCAGTAGTGGGGTAAGGCCCTGGATCTGCAGACTGCATATTGTTCGATCAGTATCAAATGCATTTCTTAATTTTATTTTTGTTATTTCAGACGCTATATTTCGGAATTTTTTCCTTTTTAATTATTTTAGGTTTAAGCATTTCCTTTTTTGGCTCCTTGAAGTTGTTATTGCTTTCTAGTGGTTCTTGTTATCATTTCATATGAAACAGTTAATGTGCTTCAGGATACCATGGATGAATAATTTAGCTCCGTCTCTTTATCATTTTGTAGGATCTTCATGCTATACAGTCCTATGAGCGATTGGATGTCATGAAAAAGGGAGAAGTAAGTTACATATTTTGCAATTTCTTTCATATACATTTTCTCCAGTGCAAGAGATATTGGCTTTATCTCAAAACATTGCTATGTGTTCAAGGCTGTTGGCTTGATCATAGGGTTCAAGCTACACCTCATTTTGCATTTGTTTACAGATATATATAACTGCATTATATTTCATCTTGCTTGGCTACCCAGATTTCTAGATTTCCCAAGTTCCTATCAATTTTCTTATTGCACGATATTTCTGTTGGCTATTTTCCTATGCCAAAAGGACCCAAAACCAACTGCCTGTTTTTACCTTCAAGATTGCTTGTGCAACAGCTGCAGAAGCTTGGAAATGGACTGAGGCATTTGATCAAGGAAAACGGCAGGTACAGAGAAGGCTACTTTGCATGTTCTCAATCACGTGTTCTAGCCGTGGATTTAAATATTAGTTTTCCTAAATGTCACCGCAGTATCCACAGGATTGCATCATTCAGTATATTAAATTGTTCTATATTACCCAACTAGACTACACCTGATCTGATCTGATAGTTTTAATTTCCTTGGTGAGATTTCGACATTTTGGTGGTCCGTGTTTCGAAAACAAAAAGTCACAAATTGTCTCATGTCCATCTCCTTGGCAATATTCTCCTGAATGGCTGAATAAGAACTTTCATGAGGAGCCAGCGCCAGAAACAAGCTAAACAAGGAGACAGAGTATGTTTCCTTTGCATAGTTTATCTTGTTTAATTAGTTCACCTATAGTTGGGTCTGTCTGAGAGTTGGTGATGCTTGGATCAGGGAGGTGTTACAGTTTATTTTAGTACGGATTTGGGGATTTCCGTCAAACTGCCATCACATGTATTCAACTGGTTTTTATGGCTGATTCAGAGTTTGCACATACATGCACGCATAGTTTCGTAGACATTTGTCTCTATTTATGTCTATCATTAACCCACATGCTGCTTGTCTTCCAATTATTCCAGTTACCATATTTAATGAAGGATGCCTTTCTGAGTCAGAATATCCAAGTCTTCAAGAAAAGTAGTTTCAATGAGGTTTTCAAACAGAGTTTTCGATTCAATATTGGCATCTCAGCTAGGTTCATTTTGGAATTCTTTTTGACGTCTGTACATAGGTCCCAACAGCATGGTGGGTTTACAAGAACATCATCAGCTTTTTACCTAGGAGAATCTAGTGATGTCGTGTGTGCCGATAATCTAGTAATCTGTGTATTTTCTTGTTATCTCGGTGTCATTGTTTTGAGAATAGATCAGCACTTGTCTTGGCACGTTTGGGATTCCATATATCATTGCGGTGGTGCCTGATTTTTTTTCCGTACCTAAAAATAATTATGACCACTAATTTTTTGTATTTTCTTAAATGTGTTTTTGTTTGCGATTGTTGTCTGTTGCAATAACGTACAAATAAAGATAGCATAAAATGAGGGTAGGGATAACTGGAATGTACCTTTGTGATATGTAGCTTTATTCACTAAATAACTTAGGTTTGAATTGATTTGTTGCATTATTCTTGTTCTTGATGTAGTCTAGAACGAGGAAGACTAGTTAGTTTTGGGGAAGTCCATGAATTGATTATGAATAATCCATCCACCTCATAACAGCGAGCTGCAGTTTTTTGCAGATTGAGAGAGAAATCCAGCTTCTTTTTTTTTTTTTTTCCCCTCTCTATATTTACCTTTTGGCCTAATTAAGAAATTAATGACTTCTTGTTTTCACTATATTTGTTTTTACTTCATGGTCTAACTCGTGATTTTCTGGTGAAGTGTTTGATGTTTCTTTCCTCTTTATCGTGTGGAAGGATCAACCCAGATGGACATTGACCTAGAGAGAGACTTATGCGCATGGATTGAAAAAGCTTATAAGAATAGGGCGAGCTGTGGTTGTATGCTTCTATTGTTTACTCTTCTATTTTATCTACTCAAGGCCATCTAATGGATAACTCGTTAAAATGTGGAAATGTAATTGTAATTTGCCCCTATTGAAGATGCACTTTTGTATTGTTGGAGAAAAATTGTTCCATTACCCAGTTCTTTGAATATCTTAGGTGTTTTTTTATTTTTTTTATTTGGGTTTTACCTGAAAATATTAATATGGCCATTTGTCATGTTTAAAAGCATAACTGATTGTTGTTTTAACACCTCTGACTATTTGTATTTATAATATTTGAGATATTCATATATATTTAATTTCATGTTCTTTGCAGATAGCTACTTTCCGTCAATTTCTTGTTCTTGTTCTTTCTGGTCACCATTGCCAAGTTCTCCTTATCTAATTTTCAGTTCCCATCACAATAGTAGAGCGGCCTCCTCCTGTTTCTTCTTCTGCAGAGATTCAAGTGAGGGTAAATTCAAGAAGGGTACACAACAATGTGATAAACTTAGTAGAGATAGAGACACCCCAGTTTTGGCATCTTCTAGTCGCAGTCCAGTGATTACAAAGACGTTAAGGATTTCAAGAGATGGAAATCCTGGATGATTCCTGGGTTCGTGATTGCCAACGTTGTTATGTTTATTATCACCATG